>JAUZNC010021567.1:0-24526 GCA_034780395.1 Vannuccia rotundouncinata
CTTGGTAGCAATTTATGGAATATCATTTACCTGATTCACAAAGATTCTTAAGATTGTTAGCTCAATGTTTATTTAAAGAATTATTTATAGAACTTGAGGGCAACCAACGCACTGTAGGTATTATAGGATAAACACAAACTAGGCATTTTTGACACAGTCATCATTAAAAAACTGTAAGAAATGTCGACATAGTTTTTATATGCGTTGGATAGCGCCGTCACAACTCTATCAGTATTTCAAATTTCACGTTGATATCCGATTTTGATAAAGTTTTCAATATACATTAAAATGGACTGAATTTGAATGAAATGAAATAAAAATGTAAATTTATTCAGCTTTTGATCTAAAATTAGTCGTAAAACGACCATTAAAGCATTTTTAATATCAATATATACTTCAAATTCGAGGTTTAGATAAAAAGGAATGAGTTACATGGATTGTGACAGAATTTGTGGCTAGATATTGCTGCTGCTATATCGGTTGTTTATTTCGATGACATGTCATTATAAATAATGTTCATATTCAACAAAAAAGTGTGATATAATTATTAGTCAAAATGCAAAAAGTGTGTTAGCTCATACCACAAAAGAAATTATATACCATAAATTTCGTTAGCTCTTTCAAAACTATGTTCTGATTTGTGCTATCTACGTTTTAAAAAAATCATATTAGATACGTAGTTTTAAAAATCATATTAGATACGTTTTAAAAAATCATATTAGATACGTAGATACGTTTTAAAAAAATCATATTAGATACATATTACATACGTAGATAGCACAACTCAGAACATAGTTTTGGAAGAGCTAACACACTTTATGGTATATCATTTCTTCTGGGGTATGAGCTAACACACTTTTTGTTATTTTGCTTATAATAATATAAATTAAAACATGTGGTTGTCTTAAAAATAATAATATAACAGTTTTTTACGAGGGTTCGAGCTTTATATTATATTCTTTAGTTCTTTGTGATTACGAATTTTTCGATTCTGACAAACGTTTTCCTTCCTATTCTGTCTTTCCTTCATATAAACAGTTTTCCATCATCCATATCTAATTATCGATTAGCTGATCATCTTTCTGCATTTTTCTGTCTCTACTTTCTAGTCGATGTCTATTTATAGATTTACGTTCGGTAACGTTTTCTATTACACTTGTAGGTAACTTATCGATTGGATATCTTTTTTTGTATTTTGTGATAAAAAGATGTTTGTTTATCTTGATTTGCACTGTTTCAGGCTACAATACGATTCAATTGATGGCGATCATGGAGCACGCCTATTACGCCTGCTTCGGATACCAAATCACAAGTTACTTTGCTGCTTCTAGGTAAATTAACAGTTGCTGTTCATAAAGATTCATTCCAAAAACACTTAATCACCTAATTGAGGCTTCATAACTATTTCTGAGGGAACTTTACTTGTATGCTTTAATAATTTAATTGTTACACAATTGATAAATTCAATCCAACCAAATAATTAAATATGCTGTCAAACGCGAAGAGAGGTTTAATAAGTGCAACGTGTGATTTTGTAGACCAAACGACCACTGTTTGCAGCTGGTGCTTCGGTGTGATCAGATGAATTGTTCTCTTTGATTGTTTAGAGTACATTTTGGTTGGCTGCTTACATTCTGCGTCACAGAAAGGCTGTTCCAGGGTCTCAGCTTTGTATACAAAGGAACAAAGCTGTAGTGGTTACGCAAAGATAGAGAGAGAAAGATACCGATTGATGTTACTCAAATGGTTTATCATTTATAATATCAATCGTGCTATACAGTGGAGACTACAAAAGAAACTATTTATATATATCAACTCAGAGCGTGGTGTTCTATTCAGTTAAATATGTTTCAATCATTTGTTTCTTTTTGCTTTATTCACATTTTGAGTGAACAAACTAAATTAGAGCCATCCGTAAAGATCTGTCATGATTCAAACAAGTATCTGTGTGCTAATTCTGAATGAGTAAATTTGTTAGTTTTCGGTTGTTTAAAATGATTAATTTGTAGTTTTTAATTTGGTACATTGATTTCATTTTGTGTGCACACAGAAACACAGCTGCCTATTGTAATGATATACACCTTCCCTAACTACCTGAGCAGCCGCTACGGCACACCAGACGAGCTGCGTGCCCTGGTGGACGAGGCTCATCGCCTGGGCATGACAGTATTGTTGGACGTGGTGCACAGTCATGCATGTAAGAACACAGAGGACGGCCTCAATCAGTTTGATGGTACCGCCGGCTGCTTCTTCCACGATGGTCCCAGAGGAGAGCACGCCTTGTGGGATTCAAGGCTTTTTGATTACACCCAGTGAGAATTTTAATATTTTTTGTTTGTTTTCTCATAATATTATGAAAACCGTAGCTTTTAATAATTATTTCCTACTTTTTCGTAACTTAAATTATTTTTGTGAAGTTATACTGCATCTTTTTTTGTTATTAATTAATATTATATAATTGTAATACTCCTTTATATTTATTTCAGTAGTATAAATAAATTAAACTGTAAAATGCAACTATTTGTCACAATGTTGTAATAATTTATTACATGACTGCAAAAATCAAATTTGAATTAATTTAACTAAAACAAGTACTACACAGAGATTTCCATATTACCGTAATATAAATTAAAAATTTTATAGCTGTATAAATTACAAAAATTCTTATGATTTCTTGTTAAATGAATATTTACAAAATACACAATTTAAATGTCTTGATACTTTTGTTACTTTGAAAATATTTACCTTTTCTAAAAATCTCTAGTTTTTTGATTTATTTCAAGATAATTTTTAACAATATGCAACGAATAATTTCCCTAGGATCGAGGTACTTCGCTTCCTCCTATCCAATTTACGATGGTGGATTGACGAGTACGGCTTTGACGGGTTTCGGTTCGACGGTGTCACTTCTATGCTCTATCATTCTCACGGGCTTGGTGACGGCTTCTCAGGAAACTACAATGACTACTTTGGACTGAATGCGGACACCGAGTCACTAGCCTACCTCATGCTGAGCAATTCCTTCCTGCATGAGAAGTACCCCTTCCTCATTTCCATTGCCGAGGTGAGCTGAAAGTGTACCGCTGAAATTAGAACTGCTCTATAGCTAACCCATTGCTTGACCCGTTTCAGGAAGTTTCTGGAATGCCCAATCTATGTCGTCCGGTGTCAGAGGGGGGCGGAGGATTCGACTATCGATTGGCCATGTCTATCCCGGACATGTGGATCAAGGTGAGATCACTTTACTCTTCATTAAAAAGAATTTAATACGATCATTTTCAATATTTCCACATTTCTTTTTTTATTATTTCAAAAATTAAAATTATACAAGATGCTTTTCTATTTTCCTCGATATTATTTTTAAAAGTTTTCCAAAAGTTTTTTCGACAAAATACGTCGCCTTGGAATTTACGCGCGTGGATTCTTTCTTCCCTGTGTCTAGATTCTGAAGACCACCTCAGACGAGGACTGGGATATGTCCAACATCGTGCACACCCTGACTAACCGACGCTGGCGCGAAGGGAACATCGCCTACGCCGAATCTCACGATCAGGCGCTGGTTGGGGATAAGTCGCTGGCCTTCTGGCTCATGGACAAGGAGATGTATACTAGTATGAGCAAGTTGTCGCCACCTAACCTCATAGTTGACCGGGGAATTGCACTGCATAAAATGATCCGATTTATTACTCATGTTCTCGGTGGAGAGGGCTACCTCAATTTCATTGGTGAGGAAGGGATTTTGCATGTCCAATATATAAAATATATCATAAATTTGATTATTGGATTAAATTTGTATTATTTATAATATCTTTTTATCACATTGTCTTATTTGATTTGGAATTAGCTTATATTTTAAATTTAATACCGTACTCATTTCTGTAAATTTATTGATTACAGTCTTTATTCTATTATTTTGTGAAATACTACTCTTAATTTTCATAAGTAGTATATGAATTATTATTTTATTTGTTTAAAAGGTAACGAATTCGGTCACCCAGAATGGTTGGATTTCCCACGTGCAGGTAACCAAAACAGTTATCACTATTGCCGGCGTCAGTGGAACCTGGTAGATGACAACGCTTTGCGCTATATGGAACTCAATAATTTTGACCGCGCTATGCAGCATGCTGAAGAAAGGTTTGGATGGCTTCACGCCGAACAGGTAGGCTATATATCAATATTGTTTAAGTATTGTTGCTTTGGCTAATTTCATTGTTAATAAATAATTTATATTATTTTTATGCTGCATCGAATTGTAAAATTATGTTTAATATATATTCAGACTATATTTTTAATTGTTGTATGCCTTTTTTATCAACAAAATTATTATTGTTTTATAAAATAGTGTATTCCTATAGCACAAAGTTTGCTTCTATGATTCACAACTTTTGAGCAATTGCTTTAAAACATATATTAATTGATTTATGTTGCTTTATATATTTTTTAATTTAAATAAATTAGTATACATATTCCTATCTGAAACAGATTATGTCATAAGTTAGTTATATTTTCGTAATTATATTATATTATAGGCAATTAATTAATCATTAAATTATATTTGCATATAAGTAGTATATTACGACACAGATATTGTTTTCTTACTTTAACAAATACCTTGAAGTAAAAATCTTGTTTTTACAATAAATTACATTTTAATTATTGACCTTGTTAAATACAAGTTTTATTTTTATGCTAATGAGTCATTTAATGTTTTTTTACCTTCAGCCAGTAAGTAATTATACTTATATAATAATAAAGTATGTTGCTTTGCATTCTTCGGCGCATCTTCAGATAGTAAATTAGACCAACCTTCTTTTTGAATAAGCCTGCCTCTTATATCTGCTTACAATGTAGTAACCCAACCCTTTTAAATAGTATTACAATGTTCAAAACGGTTTTATCGGTTAAGGCCAAAGTATTCTTAAACAACCTTCCTCTACATTTTTTTATGAAGGATGTATAAACACTAACTTGTTCGCTTCCATTATATTTTTAATTGCTGCTCTAATATATTCTTAGTGTCGCTGGCAGCATTCCTGGAGACTGCTTTGTCGGCTGAGTTTGATACATTCTGTCTGTTTGTCTGTAAAATATTGTCAACGTTGTTTATTTAGTTTTATTAGAATTTGGCACAATAGTGTAAGGACAAGATTTCCGTAAGAATGGACTGACTCGGCTAGAGTTAAAATGTCACACCATACACATATATCGCATAATATTGTAGGTTATTGTGTTACTATTAGGATTGAACTTAGCATCTACAGAAAGTTATGGAATGATTCATTGACATGTTCAATATGTTATTTAGAAAATATAAAAAAGATTTTTTGTTAATAAAATGGTTTAAATATTTGCATTAATTGATGTATTTAAATATACTTCTCCTTTATTAATAAAAATTTACGTAAATTAGTCAGACGTGCTTACTCAGCGTATTATTAAGAGCCAGTTGGTCTCCACTAACCGGCATCAACTCTCTTTCTGTGCAGGCCTATGTCAGCCGTAAGCACCAGGACGACAAGGTGATCGTGTTTGAACGAGCGGGCGTGCTTTTCCTCTTCAACTTCCATCACACTAAGAGCTACACTGACTATCGCGTTGGTGTCCATAATCCTGGAAAGTGAGTTAACTACAATAGAATATCAGAGACCCGCATACTAAAGATTAATGCTTATAATGACCTTATACCAGTGCTGTGTACTCTAGGGTCTGAAGTTGTTCTACATCCTGGTGCAGACGTAGCAATGTCTTGCAATTGATGGCCTCATTTTGACCCTCGTAAAGATAACAGGGACCCCTTAGGTAGCTACATTAGCGGGCCTCCCAGCGATCATAAAATTCATAAAATAGCATAAAATGAGTAAAATGTCAAAAATATACTTTAATTTTTATAATTTTGATGTAAATTTATACAAATATTTGATTAATTTATCTGTCTTTCCATGTCTTAGTGACATATGGAACACACTGTAGTATATATATATCTCATTTAACATAGACAATATATTATTGTGTATTCTCTGTATAGATAATACATTGATAAATTTTAATCAGTATTTGTAGCCCTTCATATTGTATGTTTTTGTAATTTTTTTAAATTGCATGTATTATACCGTACATAAAATATCATAAAATAAATTTTGGAAAATCATAAAATTTATTTTTCCCAGTCGCAGGGAGGCCTGCATTAGGCATTACATTCCCAAGTGCTTCGCCCAATGGACATCCAGCTTTTTCTCTGACCTAAGAGCAGAGAAGTTCCGTAAGTCTTCTCTCTCCATCAATGATCTCCCGGAAAACCTCCCCGAGCATATACCGAGGCTCTTTGTACATGCCCCCAAAAAGGCACAGCGGTCCAACAGTGGCCGCCCAATTGGAAAATGACCATCAGTCCTGAGAAATGCCAAGTTACAGGCTTCACCCAAAATCCCCTTGAGTGTAACGGTAAACACCAATTTTCGTAGACCAACACAGTCATATCTGCGGCCCAAGTGGCCTAAGAAATCACCAGGCACAGAATCGGCAAAAGTGACTCGCCTCTCTGCCCAGACTGTCAAGAGAAAAAACATGTCTTGCAATTACAAATACACTTTTATAGTTTTATTTCAGACATTATAATTGAGTAAATTGGCCCTCTTGATGGTTGTTTTATCTGAGAAAAGTTTTTAATTTTGATAAACAGAACTTGAAGAATGCTTGTGAGATAGTTAATAATATACCGCGCATTAGATCCTCCTCTGTACCTCATTTTGTTTATTATTAGAATATCCAATTAATGCAGAACGTGTCAGTCATTTTCTTTCTGAAGTATTTTCCTCAGTCAAGTTACATTTATAGCCAGAGTGTCTATCCGGTCAAGTGGAACTTTGAAGTCAACGACCTGAATTTGTGATAAACATGTTCTACCTACCTGATCATGTGCTGCCTGCATATCTTTGATTAAAGATCCTTCCTTTGAATAATAACAAACGGCCTAATTAGTTAATTAATGATATATAACCGCCACTGCCATGATAAGTTATTATTTTTCGATATGCATCTTAGTTCACTAACCAGAGCTTCTTCCCCTTCAGATACAAGATCGTCCTCGATTCAGACCTTAAGGAGTTCGGCGGCTACGCGCGTATTGATGAGAAATCTGAGTTCCTCACGGAGAACAGTGCCTGGGACAATCGATCGAATTCGCTGCTTGTCTACTTGCCCAGTCGTGTTGCAATCGCATTGGCTCGTGTCGACTGAACTATGACGTCACATTGTGTTGCGAGGTTTTGCTTTTGAGGACATCTTCAATTGAATACCAACCAAACATTCATCACGAAGATATTTTAAATTAATCTAGCTGTTTTGATCGTTATATTAGTAGTTCTTATTCCATTTTGTTGTCTTGTTGATAGTACTGTTTTTTTCTAAAATGGGCAGTTTTGATTATACAGTTGGATTGCTTTTTGTTGCTCTGATGTTTTCAGTGTATTTGTTTTAGAATTATCGTTTTGATTTTGCACCTCTAAATAACCCTCTGCCACTCACTTCAACCATGAATTGTTTTCGATGAGTCCAGCCCAACTCTGAGGAGGTTTCTTGTCATAATATTTAGCCTAATTATGAGTTCTTATTTTCTGATAGTCCTTTTTCAATTGACACTTGGGATGTTCGACGGTTGATGCATGTGCTGATAATCTGTAGAAAATTTAATAAAATTAAATTTAGTAGAAAATCTATTGTTGTTTAATTAATTTTTCTCGGGATACGTTTGATTCTACGTTTGTTCTACTATCGTACTTTTCAAAGAAGCTCAATCACAGTAGCTACAATTTAATTAAATTTAAATGCTATAATTAACCGCTAAAAACAATATATTTAAATCGATTCAAAAGGTACATTCTTGGCTTGCTAACATTCACTTTATTCTATATTGTATGTATTTATTTTAATTTTCCTAAATAATGATATCGGCTTAAACAAAAAAGATTTTATTATTTCACAATAGTATGTAAAGTAATCAATTTTTCGATACATAATTCGTTTGTCATCTTCAGCAATATAACTCTTGTTACAAGGAATCTTAAAAAATGATTCTATTTTGCAGAAAGACCAAGAGTGTATTTAAATTTGGTGGGGGCTCAATGAAAAAATCATGTTCATTTAAATTAAATCAAAAAGTTAATTAAAATATAGTTTTTAAAAATTGGGTTGGTCACGTGCTGCACCCCTCTACAAAAAAATATGTAAAACTAAATATAAAACTATCTATTCTTTTGTATCTTAGAAAATGCTTTATATAGAGTAAATTTTACTTTTTTAAAGATAGGAAATTTGGTTTCTTCATTAAAAAATAAAACATTCAAATTTGATACAAAAAATGTTTTAATGAATTACGGATATAATTTATGTTTAGTTTTGTCATACTTCGTAGTAAACTAAATGCTTACTAATAGGATTATTTTTTTATATTTATTCATTATAAATATTCTATTACAAAAACAAGATTAATTAAAAGAATTATTCGACTAATTGGAGAAATTTAGGCAATAATTCAAAAATAAGGTAATACTTTGTAACCAGGACGATCTAATAACAAATATATTCTAGAAACGTGAGAATATAGCTTTAACTGTTTGCCCTATGAATTCCCACCCGTATACATTCGAATTGGACATCTTGCATAGCATTAATAATTATGCACACGCTTGACGTAATTAACAAGAGAATAATACAAATAGCCAAAACCCAACCTTTTTGACCTTTTTTTTGAGGTTACCTAATTGTCTCTGAATAACCATTGTTACATATTTATCTAGACAATATTATATTACAAAATACATAATGCGATTTTATAAATGTAATAATTACATAATGGATAGTTAAAAAATTGAATCTGATAGCTAATTTATGTCAAAGGAAGAAGTATTTAAAGTTACTTAATTAGCAGTTGACAAATTATTAAAAATTTTAATCTTTTAACTGATACTTGTTGTTATTTTTATGAGACAAATGTAGGCATGATTTGACTTAAGTATTGCGAACAATATTAAATTAATTGAGGTATTATTATATGTGGAGTCATGTATTTTCTTATCTGGTATGAATTGTTTGAATTACAAGTACATGCGTAATAACACATTTATCTAATAGTTCAAAGAAAAGTATGGCATCTAAATCATGTGAAGTATTTACTATATTAAGTGAGCCGCGTGTTTAGGTGAAAACAAGGCTAATTGGACGCGCAAAACAAGAAGCTATACTACCAAAAGTCAAAAGTTTTGCTTATGTCACTAATTTCGGTCACCAAATGTCAAGAAGACTTGTTGAGTGAAGCACCTAGTTCTATCACCTTGTTAATACGTGAGCAATGCTATTTCGATAACTGTGGCGCATTCATCCAATTTGTGTGATTGACTGCAAATTAATATTTTCAGTTAATTAATACACAGACAAGGCCGTTCATACGATATTTTAACAATACATAATGAGATAAATTGCAGTTTTGCCACAAACTGCCTTAAATTATATATGTGTCACACTTATCTCCTTTTTCATGTGTGTCACAAATCGTCTCCTTTTGCATGTTTGTCACAAATCGTCTCCTTTTGCATGTTTGTCACAAATCGTCTCCTTTAGCATGTTTGTCACAAATCGTCTCCTTTTGCATGTTTGTCACAAATCGTCTCCTTTAGCATGTTTTTCACAAATCGTAACCTTTAGCATGTTTGTCACAAATCGTCTCCTTTAACATGTTTGTCACAAATCTTCTCTTTTAACATGTTTGTCACAAATCGTAACCTTTAGCATGTTTGTCACAAATCGTCTCCTTTTGCATGTTTGTCACAAATCGTCTCCTTTTGCATGTTTGTCACAAATCGTCTCCTTTAACATGTTTGTCACAAATCGTCTCCTTTAACATGTTTGTCACAAATCGTAACCTTTAGCATGTTTGTCACAAATCGTCTCCTTTAACATGTTTGTCACAAATCGTCTCCTTTAGCAAGTTTGTCACAAATCGTCTCCTTTTGCATGTTTGTCACAAATCGTCTCCTTTTGCATGTTTGTCACAAATCGCCTCCTTTAACATGTTTGTCACAAATCGTCTCCTTTAGCATGTTTGTCACAAATCGTCTCCTTTAGCATGTTTGTCACAAGTCGTCACATTATGTAATGTTTGTCTACTATTCAAATTGTTCTCGCTTCAATCTTAAGTATAATTAAAAATCGTTATTTTAATTATTTATGTAAGTTTGTCCAACTGAGACAAGAGTATATACGTATAATTTAAATGTTTTTGTGTTAATTTATCATGAATTTAATTTTTTATATAGAAATTTATTCAATTCAGTATTTACAATCGTATATATTTTAACTAAAAATATATTATGTTACTTTATACTCTGAATGGAAAAGTAATTAATCTAAATAGCTGACACATTTTTTAACTTCATATTAATTACGCGTTTTACGTGTCACAATATTCAAAAATATATATCCTTACTGTTATTTATCAAGAATCTCGATGGATAAAAATATTTCTGTTTCTATCGAGAATCACTCCAGCCAGATAAATATTATTACATATCTTCAATAATAAAAAGTTTAATGGTTATAAATATGATAGTGTATAGATGGTGAAATATCTTGTTTTTGTAAATATAATTTTTGTCAAGTTATCATAAATACATGTATTGGAACTTTTATTTATAATAATATTTAATTAATTTTTACATAGTTTTTAATAAAAATATTTATTCATTCAATATCAATCTATCAAGAAACATTCTCATTGAATAATTAATTATTTGATACAAATTTATAAATCATATTTGGAAGGTTATGAATATGTTTTTAATTCAATATTTTGTTACATTCAACCATGATTTATTCATAAAAATGATTTTCGATTAATACAATTTTATTTATAGCTTGCGAATGAATAATTACGTTAATTATTTTTTTATGTTCGCGTACATCGAAATATCTTAATTATAGATTATCTACATAAGTCGATCCTTATATATATTTATAGAAACATTGAATAAATTATAATTATTATTTTACGAAAGGTTCAATCATTTCAGGCGCCGTCTGTCTGACACCATAGATAATAAACCTTGAGTCATGAGTATGTATTCAGTACATTATACGTATACCATATCACTGTATCTGTTGAAGTTCACATGATTCAAATTTTCTTTAGACATTGGTATCTATAAATGAGGTCACATATTGTATTCTTATTCGTATTGTGTAATTATATCTCAATTATATTGATCAAACATACACCTATTTTACGAATTTATTATATAGGAAATCAATAATAATTATAATGTGAAAACTCGGATTATATTTTTCAAAAATTTCATATTAGTTTAGTATAATTAACTTTCCTCATTCCTTAAATTTTTAATTTTGTTCGATTATATTTTTTTTTAATTTTTAAGTTAAAGCTTCAAATTAATAAATTATGTTTGTTTACAGTAAATTAGTTTTATATCTCACGAAAATCGTAGCCGTATAATAAATGCAATTTTCTAACATTTTGAAACGCTAAAGTATATCCTATATATATTACTTGTTTAAAGGGTGAAATTTAAAAGAATAGAAAACAATATATGGACAAAATTATTTTTCATATAACCACATATACAACTTATGATTATAACCTCCTTTGGCCTTCGTGGAAAACTAAGAATAAAGTTATTAAAATAAATTTTTGTCCTTATAATATATTAAAAAACATCTATAAAAAGATCATTATAATATTTATTTTATTCTGTAATGAGTAAATTTTGTAAAAAAAATGTTTCAAAAAGGTTCGCTCAATATCTAATACCATTATTCACTATGAATCAATATTTTTATTAAAAATGAAATTATTTTGTTAAATGGAATTAGTAAGAAGTCTGAAACTATACTCATTTAAAAAATTATCGTATATAAATGCATTGAATCCACGTTCACTATACATATATTAAGTTATAGGAATGTTTGGAATTATAAATTTGAAGAATTTGGCGCTGGTATCTAGTACATAATATTTCGACGCCAAACTAATAAAGATACTGGTGTAATTTATGTTTTGCACAATAAACTACCTTGTACTGACATGATTATTATTTCAGATTTTAATTTTGTGTTTTATAGACGTTCTTGACGGTCTATGAACAAGTACATTTTTACATGTCTTCCGCAAGGGCTATACCTCATATAGATCCGTATCTGATCTATTCAGAAATGGCAAGAATGCAGTACTCCGATATTAAAATATTTCTGTATGTACGTATGCATAAATGTCCAACGTCCATATTAAATTATAGGTGAATCGACCACCGGAAATCATAGAATTATACATATGGAAAATTCGGTCATTAAAAGTAAATAAAATCTGCATACTGTAATTTGTAGCATGGGTATAAATGTTGTAATATTTATTTTTATTATGTGTTGATTAAAATAGGGTGTCTAAATTTCTAATTACGCTTATTAATGTGTCCATTTATGAATGTATATATTATTTATTCCACGTACGTATAGTAATATATGTTTATCGATTTTATATTTCATAATATCATAATAATAGACCCATTTTTTTCTAATAAATTTTTCAAAATAAATTTATCATCTTCCTTTTATTAAAAACTGTTTTCATTATTTAACTTTTAAAGATAATTAACATAGGATGCTAATGTTTGCTTTTTCGTATAATAATAAAATTATTATTTTTATGGCATACGTGTACATATATTCAGTTTTCTACCAAAATTCTCTGTAAAATATACATTAATTATATACTTACATATAGACTAAACTCCCCACCCCCTCTATATGTAACCAGACTCTCCATAACAAGACTGCATGGATTAGTGCTTGGATCAGCTTATCAAATCATACCCAAGGAAAAGAGGAAGAAAATCTCAATGTCTTATAGTGTAGGCGGATCATATAATCCAAAAAGCCTATATATATATTTCACTACATATTTACCTTTTCCGAGCTGTAGCAATTCGTGTATGCTTGTCTGGGTAACCTTACCCTCTATTTTATATTGAATGAACACTTTAATGTTAACTTATTTCTTTCATTTTTTACTTACTATAAAACAAAGTCAACGGAGACATTATTTGCATAAACACTTGGCAGACACCAACAATTCACTCAATTAATCATTTGAATATTGCATCTCGCGACTTCATTTGACATTACCTGCAGTAAAACAAATACAATTTTAGTTCGGAGAAGCAATTCTGAGCCGAAATACAGTTATTGCCTCCAGCGACAGGAGTCATCTCAATTTAGGTATACAGACTCGAATTGTGGACATAATCTGCCAGGTATTTTAACGCTAGTTTGAGGTAAAACTGTACTTAACTTTTGTTGTTGTGAAAAGTGGACTGGAGTCGTCTTCTCACTGATTGTATAGATTTTTTTTAAATCATACTATTCGAATCAAAAGTTTATAACTTCACTGGGAAATTTCTGCAATTACATACATTGAATTCGGGTAAGATAAATCTATAAATTGTATTTCATTATAACAAAAATATCTGTTTAATGATCATTTTTAAGTATCATATCACGTATAAAATTCATGCAATGCTATATAAGAATTTAGAGGGTATTCATATTTTCAAATTTTCATCGAATTGTATTGATTAATTTGTTTTTATAATATTCTATACGTACCTATATAACTAATAAATATATATATTAATCTTTGTATATATTCGGTATTTATGCAATGTTTTAATGTTTTAGGTAACTAATTTATACTTATATGCGTAGATAGAGAGACGTTTGAAAATATAAAAATATTTTCAGATAAGGTTTTATATTTACGGTCTGTATATTTGTATACATATGTATATATATATAATATAGTATAGCGGCGCAGTTTCAAAAATTAAGATTTCTAGAAATATTTGTATACTCTTTTCGTAGTTCTTCAAATACACCCTAAACTATAAATATTTATAAAATACAACACTATTCTCAAATAAGCTTCAAACAAGCTCAGTAATGTTTCACATCTTTAGTACAAAATTTTTTGAATAATTTATTTCTATAAAATATTCAACAAATTTTGTTACAAAGATCACTTTCACAAGTTAAATTTTTTCATCTTTCATTTAAAAAGGTTTATATTGTTACTTGTTATGGTTCTATTTTATATATGAATATGTAGTTCTGTTTACATTAATATTAAATGCATAACGTGTACATTCTTGTCAAATTTTTTTCCGGCATCCATAATGTGGCACATTCTAACTAATATTTGGCATACATATATATATATGTGCACGCATGCCTATTTTTTATAAATGGAAACATTTTTCGGTCAACATCATACATACATTCACGATAATTAATCGATTTTCGCAAATATCATGGAAGTGTGAATCTGTTCATTGTTTAACATTTGTGAAAATTCTGTTATATATATAGTGACACATATCGGTAAACTTTGTATAACTTTAATAAGTATAAATGTATATATTCTATTTATATTTTGGAGATATAGCCTGGGGGTCATTTAACATCTAAATTTATACATTGTAGTCAGGGATAACTTTACAGGAAATAACTTTGAATTTTATAATCTTTAAACGAAATGAAATACAAAAATACTCCTTGATTAATCAATATGTATAATTGTTTTTAAATTTGGCTATAAAAATTTTTTCTAACAATCTTACATAAACATTTATAAACACATTATTTACTATATTTTTTATTTTATAAATAATATATGAGTCTATGTAATTTTTCATTTTTACCGATTAATATTTATAATCGAGTCAATTTGCAATCTTGAGGTTATTTACGAAATTTTCAAAACCCTTTAATATAGGCAGCTGACTTAATACAATTAACTAATTGATATATATATTCATACATATACACATACATACAGGGTGTCACTAAATCGTATAACAATGTACATTTGAGTATTTGTGTGAAAGCCATGAACTGACATACAATAGTTATATTATATTAACAACGAGGTTTAAAGTATCGAACTTTTGGCGATTAAATAGAAATTGCCAAAGTTCATAATGATCAACATAATACTTGCTGAATGTAAAGGTTAATTTATAGAAGTCCATCCACAAATTAGGTTAAAACTAACCGTATGTTGGTCAATCAATATGTCCCTCAATCAATACTATTTTAATTGAAAAAATATTTTTATGCAAAAAAAATAACATTTCAAGAATTAAATTTTTAAACACGTTGTGTTTCATTAAATTATGGTACCAATATAATAGTGTTTATATTATATAGGTATTTGACTACATATATTATTAGTTACCAATAAATTGAAAAGTAAAAAAAAACTGTCTTTCTTATATAGTAAAATTTCATTTCCACGGTTACACATTCCTCATGATGAACTAATTTTCGGTCAAATTTTTAACCCCCCTTATTTTTTAAAAATATATTAAAAATAAAATGCAATTTTTTTTACTCAATAACAAAAATCGCAAATAAAATACTGCACTTAGTCTAAAGGTCAGGTCATCTGACTTTGTATAATTATGTTCTATTCATTTGTATTAATTATAACATTCTGCTTGTCTCAAAGTGTCAACCACGACAAACATATAATAGATTATAGGTATAAATAATAGGTACTTGATTTTGGAGCTACACCATAACGAAATAGTTAAGTCTTGTTATACAATGGAAGCTACATTATCACAGTGAAGCTAATTATTTAATACAGATTTGCATACAATCTAAAGTCAGAAAATCATTTTACTCTATAGGTATATATTAGCTGCACTGATGTGGGTGTCAGACAGAAATATTTAGCTACTATATATATACCTACCAAATTCGCTTATTATTCACCGGTAAACTATTCTTCAATTTGCTGGTTTCCATTTTAATATATGTAGATTATAGGTATGCCAGTATATAATAGAATTTAATAATCACGAGATGACATACCTATAATAGAGCTCTCGAGAAATGCGGTCATGAAGTGAAACAACACTCTAATCACATTATATTTAGGTAGGTACTTATAATATAATTCATACCTAATGACTGGCCAGCTTAAATGATAGATATACAAATAGTCTACTTAGACAGGACGGAAAAGTTCGTCGTATAGGGTTGAAGGACCTTATTAGTCATGCAAAATAGACTTCATTATGATTGATTATAATAATACATATACATTGTGTATGTATTATGCTGCTACTTAAAAATATACAACAACTTGACCTGATCCACTCTTTAGCAAGTAAGAAGTACAGCAACGTCATGTCTAGTTTTAAAAGGTCGCATTGAGATCACTTGCTCAAGCCTCTAATTACCTTCTCGCGTTTAACTCGCCAATTATTGTCCAGTTAGAAGAACTTGCTGGCGTCTTTATAGTGTCTATATGTGTTGAACTTGATATCATTTGTTCTCTTACAGTTGTGCTGTGCGACAACAAAGTCAGAGCTCTTCTCTCTCTATCCATCAAATCTCTTAATTTGCAAATGAATTCACACAGACCCGATCTGTCAACAAATATGGATCTACAGTTTCTTCAGCACAAAGACAGTGGGTCATTGAACTCTTTGTTAAAACATTGGCAGACCAACAATATGGCGTATCCTTCGGCTTTTGCGCCTCATCCGTTGCGAATAATTTCTCCTGAAAGCCTGGAAGCTCTTTGGGCGAGTCAAGGTGGCTTACCAGCCTCTTCTTTTCTAAATCAAACCGCTGGAAGTTTTTATCCAAATTTGCTGCCCGTTATTCGGCCACTTGACGAAGCACAGTTAATTCAATTACAGGCAGCCCAACCCCTATTACAACACCTTTCCAACGCCTCGATAGCCAAATCCGATTCACTCAGTTCGACCTTCAATCGTGTGGCTCCCCAAAACGGTTCAGATCATTGGTGGAGTGGACAAAAGAATACTACAATGACCTCAAATGGTCCAGTTAAAAGGGAACCAACAGCAGTGGTAGAGGGCTCCCTGAAACGGTCTCACTCAGCAGAACTTACTCAGGCGAAGGAGCAAAATGTCAGTCATGAGCACTCCTCTTCCAAACGAAAAAGAAAAAATCGACAAAATGTTGGACAGTAAGTTTTTTTAAAATTTTTTAGTTCATAGTTTATCGCATGTTTTTAGAATATAAGCAGTGATAAGCAAAACGACGTAGAGCAAATTACTACTTCTATATAATGATCAATAAATAATCCGCATACATTCAAAGTTCACAAATATTTTTACTGAAAGCAAAATTTTTAATTCAATATCTGTATAAAATTATTTTCTGCTGTGATCCGTCTAGACATGTAGACAATTTCAGTGGGTCGCTATCAGAGTAATCTGGATTCGTATTCGCATGATCCTTTCACAAAGTTATCTTGACATAGTTTTATATATTCTTATTTTATGTTTTTTCTGTTCTTCAATGTTCTAATAGCTTCAGGCATCTGAGAACTTGATGCTTTCAGTTCTGAAACATGTCTATAATACGTTCATAAGTAACAGGTCCAAATGAAAGGAAAATATCCCTTTAAAAAAAATATGGGAGACTTGTTCAAAACACATGCACATATATGCTGTCACATGTTTTATAAAATGCACTATTAAAGTTATTTACAAATATCAGATTTGTGTCTAAACAGTTTTTAATCCCACACTGGGTCACTGATATTTTGCCTCGTTGTATCATTTTGTTGATTGTTGATTGATTATGTACGTATTTATCATTTACAATTTTATGGAATACTGCAAGTTTAAAGAGAATTAAATTAAAACAACATCATTTTATAAACTATAATTTATACATATCGAAAGCAATACAGCTTTTTTAAGAATTTCAAAATTTAAAATGTTTGCGTTTATAAATTATATAGCTTATACATTCCATTCTCTGAATCTATATACCCCACCCACCCTCCATGTACTATGATTGGAAAGACCACCACGATTATAATGATGCAGAGGAAATGTTTTGTACTTGATGAAACTGAATTGGCATGAGAAATGGAGTCACTCAATAACTTGGTGCAATAAGAATGCATTAATATGGCTGTGTATATTGTCAGCTGTCATATATAGCTCATTCTGTCTATAGCATCACTGCCTGTATTTCTAACTAAATAAGGTTCCTCGTTCATTGACACTAAACAATTTCAAAAGAATTTACCGGAAATTGTCTGGTGTAAAAGGTCAGTAGGTAGTATATAGTTGTGCATGAAAACGTGACTTTATAAAAGAAAAAATGGCTTTATATATAGTACTAAAAATATACATGTAAAAAATAATTTTCGTGAATTAGGAGTTTAGAATTCCAGGCCTTAGAATTGAAACAAATTTAATTGATAATCTTCAGACATATAACAATATTCAGATATATTCAATTTCATTGATTTGATACAACTAATATATAATCAATTTTTATAACTTATTACACAAAATCTTCTTATCAAAGTAAATCTGCAAATCTATAAAATATTTATCTTACAGAATATAATTTTTACATTATAAATATATAGTATTTACCAAAATCTATTAAAAATTAAAATGTCAAAATTGGCTCGCAAATTATTTTATCGATATTTAGCGATTTGCAATTAATTTCAATTAATCACCGCTTATAAAAAATGCAATATTTGTATACGAACCCCATAAAAAGTAACTTAATATTTTAAAAAACTGGGTTCAGCTATATATATTATGATACCACACACACACATACAAATTGCCCTCCTAAACTTTTATAATGGCCAGTATACATAGTTAGTCCAAGTGTACATAGTCCACAATAATATGCATATCTTAAGTATTACTTCTGTTACATTCTGCAAGCACTATACACCAAAAGTCTTTGAAACTTCACCGCCAGCAACATATGCGTTAGAACAACACACTCGTTTTAAGGCCATTTCAGGTAAACTTTGATTTTGTCCGATGAAGAAAACAGAACTTATAGAAATTATATGAAAAAATATAGAAGAATAAATATGTGTGGATCCAGATTCTTCACATTGGGGAGAGCGAAAGATATAGAGCAGTTTGAATGTATATATGCGATCTGCAGGAGAAAGGGTGAGAGCTACCGTGAAAAAACTGGTCTCGCAAAAGGTGCCGCTGTTGTAGAAGCTAAAATGGGTGATGCGATGGGAAATCTCTGAACTTGATCGGTCAGAGAAGCATATACACCACGGAAGTGTGCAGTCAGGACCTGCTAGAGTGTTGACTAGTCTGGACGGCAGGGAAAAAGCGGTGTGGCTGCCCCCTTCGAATCTCCACGGCGCTAATGCGTATGTCATCCTCTGGGTATTCATCAGACTAGTCAAGTCTGCCCTGTTTCCCTGTCTCTCTCGCCATCCTTGTCTTCCCCCCGTCATCGTATCAGGTCAGATCCGTCGATAAAGATGGAGTATTAACTATACATTTAACAACTAACTGATTTACTGCCGTGCAAATACACCCCTTTCGGTTTATGTTAGTCTGGCATTTCGAGGAGTGTTTTGCGAGGACCTTTTTGTCAGCTGACGCCGAAAAGATGATCTTTACCCAAATCTTTCTCTGTTTCCCGCTTTTCTAGCCTCTCCCTTCCTCTCTGAAACTTTTTCAATTCCGTTTCCGCCATCCACACTGGAGAATTCGCTTGTTATTCTCTTCTTTAAACAGACTATAAGTGAGCTAGCCACGGTAATTTACTTTGGTCTGGTTACAGACTAGACGTTGGTGGAAATCATTGACACAGACATTTCGAAATTTAACGTTTTATAATCGTGTCTCAAAAATGAATTATGTTCCACTTTTTTTAATGTTTTTTATTGCATATATTTCTCTTAATTTGTTCACCGATATCTTCATCCACCGACAAAATGTTTTTTTTATAATTATGAAGAAATTTAAATTTTCAAATATTATTTATTCACATCAATCTAAAATATATATATTTCAGATTGATTTGAATAAAAAAATCCATATATAGATGTAATTATTCATGACAATATATTATATTTACAATACGCATACCTTACACAGAAATACTATAAAATACCTTTTTTGAACTTTTTAAATTCTTCAAAATTTATATTTTTAAATGCACTTCTTTTCCAGCGAAACTTCCACAATTGCGCCAAATGGCACGGTCCGAACACTCTTACAGACTGCAGATGCTGAAGATCATTTCAAGAAATCTTTGCAGTGTGCTTCTATTAAAGTGGTATGCAATTTTTCCTACTTTTCTCATTCGCTAAAACTATCAACTATATATATCGTTCCTTTCTTTCGAAAAATATAAAAATGGGAAATATTTCATTATTTGTTTTACATTTGATAATATAATATTTTATTATATAATATAAGTTTTTCTAATTTATTTACACATTTAGGGATTATCGTAAATTTACAACCAACATTTTCTTAACTGAACGAATTAGAACTTTGAATTAATATAGTCGATTGCACATTATAGCTAAGATATGAATAATAATATAAAAGAATACATAATTAATCAATTAAAGAGGTTCCTCGTGACATATTACATTATTCTTTGTCTGCATTCCTAGGGGCAACAATATGATCATCGTGATGAAATCTTATACCTTTGAGTGAACACACCCAGAAAAAATTAAATTAACCGAGAAATGTATTCCATAACTGATTTATGTAATACAGTTCATCTCTATAATGCAAAAATGACACCCAAGATTTTTTCTTATAAATAATCGTCTATAAGTGAGATAGTAACTTAATGGGTTGTTCACTATGAACCTGACCTTTCGTGTATCTATGTAGCGCACGGTCTTGTCCAAACGTTTATGGGGTGAAGGTTTTCTTTCACTCCTATGTAAAAAATAAATGGTCAACTGTTAGTGCAAATGGAGTCAAATTATAATACAATTTTGTTATTCATACCAATTACTCATTTGGTCAGTACTGACTGAATCCTTCCTCCTTGTGTGGTAATAAAAGAACCTTGATTATCAAGAATGGATCAATGCTCGTCCACCCACAATATTTACATATACTATTACATATACCTTGTACTATTTATATGCATAATAATGCAACAGTTTAATCAGCCTTTAACGATACATACACATTTACTGTTCAGATTATTTGGGGCTAAACCCGAGTTAGGTATTCAACGAAACTTTGATAAAAGGTTTAATTGAAGTCAGTCAGTCCTTATTAGACTAAAAATTTTCTGATAATTATTTGTTACTAAACTGAAAATATAAGATTTATATAATTTTATATTTATAATAATAAATATAACTTTAATTAAAACTAAAACGCATAGGTAGGCGAAATTATTCAGTATATAAGGTGAATTGTTGCAATAATGATTTATACAAATGTCCTGATGTGATTACAACCTTACTTGACTGTGAACATATTAATGATTACAAACTATTGCATTGCAGGCATCCACTCCTGACGGTACCCTAACGTCAGACCAAAAGTTAGAGGAAACTCTTTCTGAGCCGGGCGTAATCTTAGACTCGGTTGATGCCCATTTCGAGAAGTCCCTCGCCGCCTTCCTTCGACCCACGTCTTCCGCCAACGACCTTCCCATGACCCTTGGCAACTGCATAACAACGACGTCTTCTGGGGGCATTACTGGAAAACGGTCATCTTCTCAACGCTCTTATTCGACGAGTGTGGTTACGGACGATGACAGATTCGACATTTTGCGGGTAAGCCTGTTATATTTTATATACTAATCCATCTATATTTATTTATAAACTATTCGAATTCCAATACACCATCTTGCAGACATTGGATCGCCAGGGGTCGATCTCTTCTGCCCGGAGTACTCCCTTTCCTCGCCGACTCCCGTCGACTAGTCAGTCCAGCAGTACCTCCTGTAGTCCTGAAAGTCATATGGGTGACGAGGATCCGACCACTCTCTTGACCGAGGACAATTCTTTTGAATTGCTTCATCCAAGTACTCATCAAAGAAGCAAGAATCCCCGGCATAAATCTGTGTTCAAGCCAAAACAAGCTTGGCTAAGACAGTATGATGACCGGGCTCCACCGATTCTAGAGAAGGCCTCTGTCGCTCCGTAAGAATTTTTATTTTAGTTTTTAATTCATTTTTTTACTTCTTTCACATACACATATTGAAAAGGACGAAGTGTTGTCAAATTTGTACAAGTTAAGTAATAATTTAACAAATTTTTAAAATATAAGCCTTTAATTATTTTGAAAGTAGGATTATATAAGTAGTATATACAATAAATATTTATTTTAATAATAAATATAAAATTATGTATAAATAAAAGTATGTATGTAGTATATAGAATATTGGAATAACTGTATAAAATTATCTTAAAATTAGACTTTTTCATAAGTGCTTTGAAATTCTTTGAAAAGATGTTTGTTTTAATATTTTCTCTTTTGTCAGAATTGTTCGATTTTTAACCTGACTTAAATTAATATATTTAATGACAACATTATAGCAATCTTAATTTATTGATGCTTCAGATCAAGCGACAAGTAAATGATACTGAAAAACATTCCAAAGAATTTAAACACAGGTATGTAGCCACTTTTCGGTTGTAATTATTTAATGTGCACCCCTTTATAGGTAGAGGTTTATTTCATTTACTTTCAGACAAAAATTCGCGATTTGCATCTACTTGTCTTCAAATGAAAACAATGTGATCCACGGAAAATTTAGTTAAGATGTTCTAATGAGCGTTTCACTATGTAGTTGTTGAGTAAAATCGTGTGCAGCCATGCGACTACTGTCATTGTTGATAATAAAAGTATTTTGTAACTAAGTACGCATAGTTAAATTCTTTATTATAAAAAATGTATATTGCAATGTTTTTTTTAAACTTTTTTGACTATGTTCGGCTTTCTGTACAGATGTATATATGTATTATACACAATAATTGTTTAACCCTTTGTTTTGTATAACTAATGATTAATCGATTTTACATATTGTATTTTTAAATCTTTCTTTGTTGGCTGAATTAAAAGGGCTGAATATTATACATGCTTATATATAATTGGAGCCATTCATAAATTAGGTAATCGAATCTGTATAGCTTACAATGGCAACAACTACAATACAATTCAATGTAATAGAATGGTTGTTAGATGAGACCCAGTTACATTACTTAATTTATGATTGTATTCTTAATTATTCGATTTAGTCAATTTGCATTTGCAATTTTTTTGTATATGTGATTTCATAATAATTATATTTTTTTCTTTATTTGTGTAAAAATACTTTTGTGTTTACTTTTCTGTATCTATATAGTCCAATCCAATTTTTTCTGACTTCTGTATAAAAAATTAGTTTAATTTACTGAGAAATATATCCTCAATTTTAATAAAAAAATTGCTTTGTATGATTTTGATTTTTAGGGTTAAACGAGCAACCTAACATTTTGATTTTATTATTTCGAAAGGAAGAAACTTTGGATTATTTTTTATTTTATACCTGAATCATAAACTCCAGAAATTAACTTTTTGTCAAAGAATTATCGCAAATGAAATATATTACTGTAGAGAGTTAAAATAGGTTTCAATAAAATAGTTTATTTTTTTACTTATAATATGTAAAAAAAGTGTTTTAAAAATAGTTTTATAATATGAGAAATAGTATAAATATTTAATGAATAATGATTTAATTTTGGCGTTATAGCATAATAGACTTATCCCAAACAGATTAGAATTGTACTTAACTTTTTCATTAAGTTTGAAGAAAAATATCAAATTTAACTCACATAGAATACGTTTTATAACAGTTCTATAATCAAGGCCGACGCAAGAAGGATCGATGGGTGATAGAGGGACAAAGGTCATTGAAACTTTAGAGGCTCCCTTTCAATATGGGGAACACAGTTGCATTTGCCTATGTGTAAATAATCTATGTGGGAAACGTTATACAATATTCAAAAATATTCATATAAATTGACACTTCATTCGGTCAAAATCAAAATTGACATTGCTATAATTCGATATTCTGTCCATTCTCAAATCGAATGTATTTTAATTTGACTTCTCCTTAAAAATGTTTCCACAAACAGAAGAATTCAAAAACTATTGTTTTCTATTTTAATAAATAAAATATATTTTTCAGTTTTTGAATCTGTTAAAAATTATAATTTACAACTATCATTATATGAATATATTTATAATTTATTAAATCCATAAATATCCATATTTAAAAAAATAATAATAATTCGACAAGTGGTTTTAAAAATTTAAATATTTATATTATTAATTATATTATTATATATTTATTATTATATATATTAGCATTATTTAAAAAATAAACAAAATAAAATTGAATTTATAATAAAAAATAAAAAAAAACATTGATAAAATTATTCACTAATAAAAACTATACAATACAACCAAATTAAAATTTAGAAAGAAAAGTACTTTTTACAAAATAAATTTCAGTTTGTTTGTATTGTAGTTTTTATTTGTGTATAAATTTATCTCAGAGTTTCAATTTTTTTATTAAGCATATTGTATTGTATTGTATTGTATTGTATTGTATTGTATTGTATTGTATTGTATTGTATTGTATTGTATTGTATTGT
>JAUZNC010021578.1:0-17416 GCA_034780395.1 Vannuccia rotundouncinata
GTTGTATGATGTTTGTTGTTTGAAGTTTAAAGTTTGTTGTTTTGTGTTTAATGTTCTTTAGTTATTTTCTATTGGTTATTAGTTTTCAGTTTTTAGTTATTATTTTGTTAGTTTTTGACCGATTTCAATGATTTTTGAACCGAAAAATGAGCAATTTTAACAATGTTAAATAAATTTCACAATAAAAAAAGAAAAAACAGTCGAGTATCGACTGTACACCCCACTAGTCAGATACTATTAACGGAGATGTACTCTAGAAATAAATTTGTCAATGCATATGGTAAGGTTATATTATAAAATAGTAAATATAAGCTACATAGACTACAATAGATGATAACCACGATTATTATTAAATTGGAAAACTATTGAAATTCACATTCAAAGATGATTTAATTTTTTACTGGCGCAAAATTATCGCTAAATTAGTCAACTAGGAATGTTCCATACTATGCGAAGTTTTGTTTTTTTAATGATTTATATAAATTAATACGTGTGAAATTGTATAATGTTTATTTTTTGTTAAAAGTTACTGTTAAAATGTGATTTTCATTTTAACCGCTTCTGACATTGACAGCAATTTACGGCAATATATAAAAATATAATTATCATTATTGATGCATTTTTATATATAAACTTACAAAATTTAATGGTTTTAATTTTTTTTAGTTATTATAATATACAGGAGAGCTATACAGGAGAGCTATCTACAGTACAGCTATACATATATCTATGATTTCCTCTCTATATAATGTACAGTATAGTTATATCTCAATGATTTCCTCCCTACATAATGTATAGTATAGTTATATCTCAATGATTTCCTCTCTACATAATGTATAGTTATATCTCTATGATTTCCTATCTATATAATGTATAGTTATATCTCTATGATTTCCTCTCTATATAATGTATAGTTATATCTCTATGATGTTATCTCTATAATTATAATGTATAATATAGTATAAATATATAGAAATCCAATGAGAAATATGATAATAAGTACATAGCGCAATTATGAAAAAAGCTTCGACATTCACATGCAATAAAATATTAATTACTGTAGTTATAATTTCATATTACACATGGCCCAATATTCTTGATACAATATCATTCTGTTGTGGCAGTGAACTAGAACATTATCCACCAGCTGTTGCTGCTAAATTCTATAACTAATATAATATATGGAATGTAAGTAAATGTAATTTGATAAGGACCCTAATATCACTTATAAACGTTTGAGGTAGATATAATATATAAAATATCTTGGGCGGAGAAACTAATTCTAAACTTAATACTACAATTTCAATTTATTTTAGATTAATAAATGTAAATATATTATAATCATATTATTTTAAGAAAGCTTATTCTAATGAACGATGTATATTAATATTTCTTTAGCAAACATGCGAAGCTATATTAATGTTTTCGGGGTTGAAGCAAATGTTTCAATAAATATCTCTTGTTATTATCGAATATACATATAAATATAACGAGGAACAAGATGGGAAATGTTTTTAATAAGAAAAGCTGGATGGAAAGTATTTCAGTAAACGTCAAATATACTTAATTCGTCCCAACTAAAAGACCAGAGAAGGAAGAAGATATATAGGTTTGTAATATCATCGTTTCCATTAAAACATGAAAAATCTTGTCAAAGATAATTACGATGACGACATGATATCATATTGATTAGTTACAATGAAAGTGAAGAGGTATAATAATTATATTGTGTTAAAACAAATCAGTCTAATCTCACGCATTACATAGAAAGGATATTTTTTGAAAGTAGAACTTACAATTATTTTTCATGATAGTTACGTGTGATATAATTAAAAATAGATAATATATTGTTGTTTCATATCCACAAACGATAACATGTAATAAATGCGAAAATGTATATGATTCGGTACACAGAGGAAACTATCAAAACACCATTTATGAAGCAGTTATCGAATGGTAATCGTTAGATAATCATTATATAGAAGTCCCGAAGTGTGAGAAAACCCACAATTGCATGCACAAAATATCAAGCTTCATTTTGGAGGTAATTTTACAATTATTTACGTTAACAGAAAAATATAAAAAAGCGACTGCTTAAAATGTAATAATTTTTTTGACAAACATGGATCGACTACGCAGCTATTTAAATAAATATTGAAAATAGAGAAAAAGTATAAAGTCTACGGAAGAGAAGAGACCTGGCTGGATATCGAAAGATTGTTTATCAAAGAAAGAGAAAGAAAAATTGAGGATTTCTTAATCAAAATATCTGTCATTTGTAAACTCGGTTAAGAACTTTTTAATTTATTTATTTATTTTCTAAGAATAAAAGTCTGAGATTTGATCGAGAATTTAATGAAAGGGGGCAGGCAGCAAAGCACCAAACTCACCTGCTGAGAATTCCACACGAACTTTTTGTCAGCCAGTGTGGTTGCTCGTGGGATGTGCATCAACTCTGGCGGGATCTCCCTTAGCAACCCAGCGGCGGTACTATTATCCCCCATCTCCACGGTGGCGGCGTTCTTCCCGCCTCCTCCAGCTCCATGCTGTCCAACGGTGACGACAGTGGTGGGCGCTGAGCTGCACACGGTCACCGGGCCATGATGGATGACCACACCGGCCTTGGAGGACAGGCAGGCAACGGCCAGCGGTGCTGAGAGTCCCGCTGGGGCCTGGGCAGAGAAGGTGGCCGGACTGTGCTCAGTGACGGTGGAGGGATAGGCGAGGAGGGCAGTAGGCGGCGGTAGTGGGGGCTGACTGTGTTCTGCAAT
This sequence comes from Vannuccia rotundouncinata, assembly GCA_034780395.1. Lineage (NCBI taxonomy): Eukaryota > Metazoa > Platyhelminthes > Proseriata > Coelogynoporidae > Vannuccia > Vannuccia rotundouncinata. Next base: position 2,772 of record JAUZNC010021578.1, read on the forward strand.
GGAGTAGAGCAGTGACATTGCAGCCTCATAGAGGAGAGATCATGGATCATGTGCAGCGGAGGCTAACTACAAGTGTAGAGATGCACACAGTCTATCAACTCTGCATTCAACTAACTCGACTTCTTTTTTACCAACGTTTATTTCCCGGCTGAGGCAATCTTCTGGTTTTCTTGCCACCCCTCCCCTCAATCTCTCAGTCAGTATGAGAGACTCAACGCCGACTTGCGGGTAGCATCTCTCCACTCAGCCATTGGTTGTTGGGTAAAGAGGGTTCTCTCCGCCACTGAGCGGAGGGACGCCTACACTAGACGTCGGTCATGCCGTCCCGTAGCTTCCCCTCCCTCCCCCATGGAAAACCGCGCGCTCAGCTCCCCAACATTTGCAATTAATAATTAGTAGGAGCCCAAGGTGTCGAAACTAAGACAAGACAAACCAGGTATAGGCAAGGAGAACAGCAATATAAGAACAAGGCCTTGTCGAAGATCGACTGTTGTATAGATGATGCAGAGAAGCAGTTTGTAGTAAACTTATCGATTGTCTTCTCCGAGATGGCAGAGGAATAACAAGGCGAAGATGGTTAAATCAACTCAATTCAAAGAAATCTTTCATTCCTATTTCAATTAGAAACTCGCCGTAATTAAACTACTTATATTTCACTTCGTCTGGCAAACAGTTTTCAAAGTAATTTACAGCAATAATGTATAAACACTTTATTACAAAAGTTCAGACGACATTAAAAAACAACTATCGATTATAAAAATATGCAACATTTGTTGAATGAAAAACAAAAGAATTAGCTCACCGTGTTGCCAACTGCGAGATAGACCAGCTGACTCCATACGTGAGTACAAAGATTAGTTAGCGTAACCAGAGATGGGTGGCCAGCCTGAACAAACAAACAACATAAGACATTGAAATATTGCCATTTAAATTCAATAAAACAAATATCAAAGCGTGTAGTGATAACTAAATGTGACTAATTTTTTTAACGTAAAATACAAGCTTATATTTGCTTTTGAAAAGATTTTAACAGTGAAATTTTAATAAAATTGACACCCACTATCGTTAAAATATTTTATTATTATCCAATTAAAAATTATAAAACTCGTAAAGTATTTTAATTATTCGACAAAACAAAAATTGCCCAATGTTAAATTAAAAAAAACTAATTACATAACCCAAATAAAAGACAGTTGACCATAAAACTATAGATAAACAGCCCACATCGTCTGCCAGTATTGACAAAGCAATTAAAAGTAAAAATCGACTTTTGGAACAAATGAAAAATTGAAATACGTTTGGATAATAAAATGGCCATAAAATGAACACACTTATTTCCACACATCTATATATCATACCAACGAATTAAAAAAAATATGATATAAACATTTTGACCCATAAATCAATCAAAAATGAAACAAAATAATATCTAGGTTTAGAGTTTAAATTACAATAATATCCAACATTAAAAATTATTTATATGGGTTTACTGAAACATTAGCAAACTTTACAAAATATAAATTAAACTATAAATTTGAAAACTAAATACAGGGTTCCAACGCTTTTCAAAATTTTAAATACAAGGGTCAATTATAAAATTTAAACATTGTTTTAATACATGTATATCACAATATTGTTAAAAACACTATAATAGTACATATATATTGTAGATAGTACATAGTATATATAGATAGTATATATATAGGTTACATTTGAATGAACTACAGAATATTAATAAGTTTGATTTTTTGAATGTATACAAATGTGTATTAATGTCTAAAATAGAAAATATTTATTATTATTAATATTTTATGATAAAGAAAGACAAGCAATTTTTTCTGACATAAATATATTCATATATTAATATATTGTATAAATCGTATAATTGTATAAACTACAAAAAAAAACTTTGTGTAAATAAAACTGATAAATTTTAATTCAAAATAATTAATAGTTTTAATTTGATTAAATTTATTTATTTAATTTACAGTGATTGTGTTTATATTATTATTAACTTTATTTTAGTTTACCTGTACCATTTTATCTTCTTTTCTGACACTAGAACTTAATTAAAACTTACTAACAATTAGTAAAAAAAAGTTTAGCAAGTTTTTACATTATCTATCTCTAACTATTATATTTATTCATTATTTGTAAATAAAATGTTATATAGAAATTATTTTATATTTATTGGATATTTTATCCAGTATCCAATTTATAGAAATTTTTGATATCAAACAATATTATACTTACATAATTATTATCATGAGTATTTATGGTTTGTATAATTGTATAATTAATGACAAGCACTAATAGTCTTTAAAAGTTTATGAAATATAAAATTATTATAATATACATATATGATATACAGCAAACTCCTTGCATAGGTCTGTGTGAACTGAATTAGTTGACATATAGTCTTTTTTGTAAATTTATATTCAATATTGTAATTAAATATATTTAATACATTTATTATAATTTAATGTTCGGTTAGTATTCACCATAATTAAACTTATAATAGTCAGTAATAAGCAAATATTGATATGTTTTTTATGTAGATGACTTATATTTTGTTTCTCTATTTTATAGATGAAATATAGATTTATATAAATTAAAAATAAGCCAGACAAATTTAGAAAAATTATACAAATCTTATTTGTTAAATTAAATATATTTTAATTAGTTGGATTTTCATATAAAGTAAATAAAGATATAGGAGTGTAATCTGAAAAGTACAAAATTGTCAGAAAACATATTAATAATTAGTTTTCAAATAATAGAGATGAAATAGTTTCAAAACGAATTAGATTTAACAGTATTAAATACCTTAAGCTAATAGACTATAAACAGAAAAATGTAAATAAATATTTCCTTAATATTGTAAACTCCAAGTCATATAAATAATTAACTCAAAACTAATCAATTTTTTTTTATAATGTTATGACATTATTTCATGGTTCCTATGCAATTTCCAAAAAAAATTCAGACTTTAAAAATTTTAAACTTTATTTAAAAATTTAATTTTTTTATTAAATTTTTAAATAAATAGATAATAAGTTATTATCTCAATATGTAAAACAGTAAAGACAATAGTGAAACAAAATTCCCTGACTTTTCCAAGGTTTTCCAGAAGTGTAGGATTAATTGATATGTTTAAAACTAATTAGTGTTTATCACCTTGTATTTCATGTAGGCTGGAATAAAAAAATAGTAAACCTATAGTATTGTGTTTTTTAATTAATGGTAAAAAATAAAATGATAACATTTTTTAAATAAATTTTTATTTTAGAAAAATATCATTTAAGAATAAAGGGTTGAAAAGTAGCAATGAATTATAATTAGTTTAACTGTAAATAAATGGATTAGAAATGTATATAACATATATATAATATTACTTGGTATTAATACTGCCAGTTAGATAATATTGTAATGAAAATAATTATATGGTATGTATATGGTAAAGTAGCTGAAGTAATTACAGTATGAATGTATGGCTTTTCTGACTAAATTCAACAATTATGACAGCTGATTTCTGTGAACGTATCTGGGCAAGCAGCTTGGTTTGCATGACCCATTGTTATATGAAGATATGCTTTAATATTCCAATTAAACTATCACTCTTTATAGTAACTACAATGACTTGAAAAAATAGTATGTTTTTCTAGTAGTCATCCCACAATAATTAATAGAAATATTTTCTTAGAGTTGACAAATATATTTTACAGACCACAGTACATGTGTTAAAGTACATATAAAGTATGTATAAAAAATTGTGAGATAAAATTACTTTTTTCCATTGTGGACTGGCTCTCTCAGGTTTATAGAAAGTTTGGTGCCCAAGTTAAGTGATTCACTAAATGTATACCAAAAAAAGTCTACAGTACAGAATTTTAGACTAAATTAATATATTTTGGAGCTCTGTTGGCTCAGTGACTGTTGCAAAATCCTAATCTACAATCATTTTAGTGAAACGGACATCATTATTATACATTACATACAATATATTTGTTTTATTATTGGTACATAAGTGCAAAAATATATTCAAATTTTCAAAGTAATATTTATAAACTTTTTAATAATATATATTTAATTTATTTCATTTTAATAAATGGATATAAGTACAGTCTACTCCAACTAATCAGAACAGATAAAATGTCAACATTTTTGTTCTGATTAGCTGGAGTTCCAATTAGACAAAAACGATTTTTAATGGTTTCTATAAGTTGTAAGATTATGTATGTTAGATCTTAGAAACAATACAATATGGTTGCCTTATATAACCCTGGTTCAGTATAACAGATATCTTGATACCACAAAATTAAAATGGACTAAATATTTGTTTACATCTCAATAATATGATGCATGGACAGGATTAACATTAGATTAAAATAGTTTTTTCATATTTCTTATGCTGTAAATAGGTTAGACATATTTAAATCAAAAGGACTGTTATTTAAATAGTTGATGCAAAAACTATGATGCAATTTACTATCCTCCTTAATACTATCAGCTCACCCTATTTATGTCATGGTTTAGATAAGTACAGAGTACAGAAAATGTCCTTGAATTTATGTATAATCCTTAAATGAAGGTAGGAATATATTTATATATATAGATGAGCTGTTCCAATTAGCAAATGTAAAATACATTATAGGTATAGGGACCATTCTACAATTTTTTTTCTTCATATTTCACATTTGCTGGTGTTCTGATTAGGCATTTTTACTAATATTGTAGCAATAGGCAGAAAAATTGGTGATTTGATTTGTGCCTGGATTCCGATTAGCCAGAGTAAACTGTTTATTATAATGTCCCCAGACCACAACTAACAATGTTTTATATATGATATATTAATTGAGCAATATGTTATTTTCTTCTCAAAATGTTTGTTATATTTTATGTTCACCATTGTTTGATATACTTTTATATAATTCTTTGTGTATTTATAACTACATACAACTGCCTGCCATAAATACAAACATAATATAAAAAAGCAAATACATTATTATGATATTTATCCATATTTCATTGAATGGTAAAAATATGGTTAACTTAGTAATTACATAACAATAAATGTATATTTATAGATTAATTTTTGTATGTATTTTAAATGGGTAAATATACATTTGGGACAAAGAAAACTTTTATATATATGTAATAAACAAACTATTTGAATAAATAAAATGGGAGTAGAAAAATCATAGGATATAAGCATACCCACATATTATTAAGTGAGTTTCCTTGTAACATTTATTTTATGGTTATAAAAAGCAATTCATTAAATTCTAATAGTATTTAATATTAAAAGGTCTTTAAAAATGTGTTCACTCTGATTAAGCATATATAGAAAATTTAGTATTTTTTCTTTTATAATAAAAATAAAAGAAAAAGAAAAAAAAGTCAGGAAACATAAAATAATTTAATAATATATTTATATATTACACAATTATATTCAATACTGAACCTTATAAATTAATACAATAAATAAAATTCTGACCAATCCCCTACCTAATCAAGAGAAAAGCTTTTTCAAGGACCTTTTGAAGTAACACATTTATTCTTTATAATACTTTTATTCATTTATAAAAATAAAAAAATTATTCAAAAAGGTATTATTATAAATAGTATAAGTTCTTTAAAAATATCTTTATATGCATGGATATGTCATGGATATGATTATGGTCATTTTCTATTAATTAATTTTGTAAGATTTTGTTTATAACAGCCACAAAAAAATTATTATGTACCAATAATTTGAAAATATTGTTGCACATTCCAATAATTAAAAAATGGTTCTATGTATACAGGGCCATACCTAGCAGGAGGGAGGGCAGGGGGGCCCTTGACCTTGCTTAATTTTTGCTTTTTGATACCCCTTCTATTTCTGGCGCCCTTTTTAATTTAGCATATATAAATTTACATGTAATATAATTTTCAAAAATAAATATTATTTTTTTTGGCAATTTTGTTTTGGTGCCTTTGGTAAAATCTTACCCCCCACTAAAAAGGCTAGGTACGGCTCTGGCATATATTTACTAATCAATTGAAAATATTATTGCATATATCATATTAAAGAATAGCAGTGGTAGCCATAGCAGCTATCTAATTGTAAACTTGCTGTATGATCAAATTCCCTATTGAATCACACATTATTATGCTTTCAATGAGATACCAATATGCTGTAATATAAATTTTATTCTAACCTATAATAAATGATAATTATCATGCATATTAATAAATTTAACTGACAAAATGATTTTAAAATTTTAATTTACAATTCTGCTGAAATTTAAAAAAATAATATTTAATTTATTTTACAGTCCAAAACTGAACGGTACCCTAACTCTTTGTATTTCCTTTAGAACAAAGATTATATGAATACATACTGAAAAGTGAAATTAAGTGTGAAGTATATAAATTAAAGTAAATAATTGTGGTTTAATATAAACATATAATTTGACATAATAATAATTCATATTTCTATCATAATAATTATAAAAGTATTATTGAATGAATAATTAAAAAATGTAAACTATCAATTTCAACGTACCACATAAACTCTAATTTACTAGTAAAATTTGATAAATAAATTTTTAATTAAAATATTAAAGTACCCAAATTTGGTACTTAAAAAATATTTTGGCTAACTTAAACAAAATTTATTATTCATAACAATTTAGCAAAAAACATTAAAGCAAAAGTACCTACTGTTCATTTTAATACTGTTAATGAACTATTTCTTTAAAAAAAATGTCAAATACTTAAAAATAATAATCAATAAATAGAGATTTTACATCATCATTCATTGCAAGTAAATATGTAACTATTTTATTTTTAATATTTATTACAGGGCAAATTACTAAAATATTCTCTATGGCAATGACTTATATATTAATTATCTAAACCGGCAAACTGACCAATATTCAATAGTAATAAACGTCCGCAGAGAAATATATCTATATCAATAATCAATGCCAAATTGATGGATGGAAGTTCAACATTAACTCTTAAATTAATAAAATTTATAAATATAATCGATAAATATTGATTGAAAACCTTCTCTAAAACGAAACTAATACCGTATATGATTGAAATGCGCTCTGGACGTTTTTTTTGATCAATTTGTCGGTCTAGATAAATAATATATAAGTCAATATTCTATGGTCACAGCCATTGATATTGTAATAATATTTACGTAAGTTAATTACGATATCAATTATCACAGCTTAAAGAAATTTTAAATAAACAAGTATAATAAATTAATAATGAGGAGTCAATATATTTATATTAATTTGATATATTTCTTTGATAAATTATATTTTCGGTGGATAAGTTAATTGTTTATATTTTAAATGATTCTTTTGAAATCAATATCTTAAAATACCAATTATAGCCAAAAAATTGTTTTACTTTTTTCGAACAACGTAAGTAGATTTGCATAAATAATTTAATATATAAACTAAAACTTTAGAAATCAATAAAAAATATATACATAATAGTATATCACATTAGTAATCAGAATAATACTCTAAAGTCGTAAGTACATACTGGTGTAAAAACAAGAAAGATGCAAGGCTGTTTTGATTTAGTTAGATTGATTTACACAGATATTTTAAAACAATAGTTCATCAGTGGAGTAAGAAAAATAGGTTTAGCTGTTATTTAGGTAATTATTTTAGCAGTACTACTATCTGATAAATAAGGGATGAATTAAACAGGAGAATGTATTATGGTGTCTTTTCCACAGTATGAAAGCAGGTCAATGCTTAATTAATCGAATACCAATTAGATAAATCAATGTCTTGTAAAGTAATAATAAATAACGAATATTATATGAGCTCATAATACACACCTAAAGTGATTCACTACTGGCAGATGAAAACAACATGAATAGAAACCGGTATAGTAAATGAAATAAATATGGCGCCCAGATAATAAATCCATTCTACAAATGACAGTATGTCTAGATTACTATACACATTTACATCAGCTGTGACAGTCAATAATTTGATTATAAATGAAGAAAAATGAAATTCAGTAACACAAATTTTTGTAAAAAAAACAATTTTGATTAAATATAATATTCTAATACAAGTTTGAGCTGATACAGCCTCCAAATATTCAGGAATATAAAAATACAAACAGGGCTCATTCAAAGCAGTTCGTATTCATTGACAGTACACTTGCCCGAGCGTTCATTAAACTGATGCACACGAAGGGTCATCTGCGAATCATCGCTAGGTGGTGTGGGTCTTGTTCCAGGAAGAACCTCCACCAGAGGGTAACGCGTGCTTGTCAGAGAATCAGGAGAGGACTGCGGGGGTCGGGTGAAGATGGCGATGTTGGCTAGAAAAAGTTCGAGATCCTTCCTGGTTCGCAGGTAGAATCCAAAAGCGCAACTAGGGTCCAGCCTGCTGAAAGACATCTTCTTGGGGAAAAAGCAGTGGTACGTCTGTTTGAGAGGAAAACGGGAAACCCATAACAACTCACATTAAAAATACTGAAGACATAATCAAATCGACTCACATGCAACTTGAATCCATCTCTTTGGACATTGATCGCCTCTTGACAAAAATGAGGATCCATGTAGATGAGGCGATCTTCTTGGAAGCCGACGTAGTAGACGGAGTGTTTAGGGCGACCTCCAATCATGCCGACACACCAGTCTTCAGTGAAGAGACGTTGCAACACCGGCTGGTAGATAGGATTAAAACCTTCCGCCCCGCCCAGATACATTGGGATCAGAACCAGAATAGCTTTCCATGGGGGAAGGGAAGTTTCCGCTGTGAGGCAACAGATATCTAGAAATTAGTCAATGAAATAAATAGAATAACTGTCAAATAACCTCACAATTTGTGATGTTAGAACTGAATCCTGAGTCCTCTTCATGATTACCGGAAATTGGCGATTTGGAAGGGTCAACTCCACTCCCCAAGGCCATTATGTCCTGTAATCGCAATGAAACAAGCGAAAATTATAAATTTATTGCGTTAAAAATGATTAAATAACAAAGTTATCCTACCTCTTTATAGATGACTCTGTCCTCAGCCAGATAAATAGTCAAATTATCAAGCTGTGGTTGCAAGCGGACGGCTTCGCCTAGAGCTTGTTTAAAGAGTTGACAGACAGTCGCAGGTCCGAACCACTCTCCAGGTGTCTTCCCACTGAGTCGCAACAAATGGTGAAGTGAAAATGGTGAACTGGGATCAGATGAGTCGCCAAACCAACGGATTATCTGTCGGTGAAAGGCCTCCGATTTTAACGTCTGTTGTCTGGTCAAAGAAATGAACTAATTAAATCATCGTAATATTAGAATATTAACCACAGACTACTCATAAAATAAGAGTAAAATAGTATATATTTGAGAATAATTAACAAATTAATATATATGGTCAACAAATTATTTTATTAACAAATTATATATTAACAAATATTACCCCTGATAACTCCATGAACGGTTAATAAAGTGCATCATCATCGCTTGTGCTAGCATCATCTGTCCACTCCTGAGCATGCACCCCCAACCACAGTCGGAGGTCTGTACTACTGGAACAACAGAGGACCGTGGTCGTGGACAGTTGGCCGGTAGGGGTAGAGGAGGGAAGTTGACTCGATAGGTGAACCATAACCGGGAAGAATAGTCGCGAAAGAAAGACTCCAAACTGGGGAGGTAATAGCGACCGGACGGGTCGGGAAGTTGGATTTCTGCCGAGCAGAGGATAAGTTATAATAGTGACGCACGATCAATAAAAAAAAATCGAACAGAACCATGTTTTCGATTAAATGAGGTTGTTAATACTGATAAACGTTTATTTGCGAACATTTAAAGTAGCACTTATTTATTAAGGCGTGATTGAAATATGAATAAAACCAAAATACAAATCAATTGTACAATATAATATATAACAATAAGACTAATAGATGTTTATTGCATTTTTAAATATTTATCTTGAAAAAACCAAGGTTAACCTTTAAATCAAATAATATTAAAACAAAAAGTATTTAAACAAAGTGATGTAAAATATATTCATTATAAACGTCTACAATAATTCCACTTAGGTTAAGATATATAAATTTAAACAAATTTCGAATATTCTACTATCATATATCCAATGACTAATAAGGGATTTTTCAAATTATTCTTAAATAAAATGTTTTTCGACATACGCAAAATCATTTACCTATTAACTTGAATTTTAAACAGTGTTAATTACAGATTTTCGATGATGATCATAAAATACGACAAAACAAACAAGAACGTAAAAGAAAACTAGGAAAATGAAAAATTACCATATTTGCACACATACGAGAATTGGTAATTAAACGCACAAACTACATACTATATTAATAACCAACTTTCTTTTACTATGGTAGCTTCAAAGTATACTAAGTAAATTTAATCTAATTAAAACTGTATAACATAAAATTATCCATATATATAAATATGATATACACTATAGTTTAATATTCAATTTCTTCTACAATATCTGCTACATCTATTTGAAAATAAGGTCCATTCACACGAATGATCCTATATCAGCCGGATCCACAATCAAAAAAAATTGTTACTAATAACCAAATATTTTGACTTGGCTGATAGCCTGTCTAAAGTCGTATCCTCAATGAATAAAAGCATTTTGGTAATCCAACTGAAATTGTACACCCACGCACAATTTGTTTACAACTTTACAACAATGCTTTTATGCTTTCAGACTTAAAATATTTTATTGCTCGTATCCGTCGATTATACATGCCTGGGCTGAGTATCATTTTATACTTTCGTATCACGAGTTAATAATAAATAAGCTGTCTGATATAATTAATATAAGTAGACCAAAGAGCCAACACGCGTATTTTTGAAAAAATTAGTTTATACTTATAAATTATATGAAAATGCTTTTATTACATTTAAAAAAACTTAAATTTTCAGGGAACATTTTAGAGTTAATATTCGGGTTCGGGGTTTTCTATGTTTTTATAATAAAATATTTTTGAGGTTTAAAAACATCTCAGAAAAAACATGTTAAACATAATGTTTTAAAGTTTAAACGATTCTAGTACAGAGAGAGTTTATTCATCTAATGTTGGAGTTCTCTAGATGTCGTCCCATTTCTTCATAACTTAAATATAAAAATTATAATCTTTGAAAACGATTGAAAACACGATGAAACCTTTGAAATTCTATCGTTTACATCTTGGCTAAAATAAATGTAAAAATATATTTGTGAGTAAGTTAGTATAATATATCTTGTATTACCTCGTCATTTAGTGTAACAATTAATTTTACTTATAGACCAAAGAGCCGACTCGCTTTGTAGAACACCTAATAGGTATATTATTGGTAAATACTAAAATAGGAACAACCCCAAATTACTTTAAATATTTCATCACCTACACATTTTTTTAATTAAGGATTTATCATTTAGATTAATATTATTGTTAGGACATGAGCTATCAAGATATAGCAACATTATTGGACTATATAGGGATGGGGGGCACATAATTTTGATTAATGTCTACATACTAATTCACCCTATTAGTGTTATTAATAATATATTTAAAACATAATCAATAATTGCATAACAAATTGACCCCAATGTCAAAAAATGTTCATTCTGAGTTATAGTCAAGAATCATTTTCTCTTTTAATATTGTGTGACTTAGGCATGGTTTTCACAGTCTTCATTTCATAATTACGAAAAGAAGGCAATGCCGCAGCCTAATAATTTCGATATACCTACATAAAGATTATATCTACGCAAAGATCCTTACGAACCTTAATAAAAATTAACATAACCCGGTTATAATTAAGAAGAAATTACAACTCAAGGATATAATAAACGAATCGAACCTAAACAGAATTGGGTTATGTTATTCAAAAATCCGTACTTAATCAAACATAACGGATTCAATTTCATTATTTCTGTTATGATAAACGGTTCGTTTATTATAACCGTAGACAACCCCAATTAATCGAAATCAGTAAACGGGTTTCATCCCTATATTATTTTTATATAATATTCTATGATAGTGAAAACGTGTAATGAAAAATGTAAACCATTATTATAGACTAGGTACTATTAATTGTGCAATATTTATCAATTTGACATAAAACATATTTTCAGAATAGCGACTGACATGAAATAAGGTGAGTTAATTATTAATATTTAGGTCATTAAATGGTACAAAAAGGTTATTTTTTAACAAAGTTGATAGAATAAATATTATGGACTTTATTACCAGTAAAATAATATTAATTTGAGAATAAAATAGTTTGAGATAATAAACAGAATCTTTAAGGCTTTCAGTTCTATATATAAAAAAACGTATCGTTTAAATAAGTATCGATAATTTTGTTTCACCAAATTTAACTCACAATTTGCTCAGATCTGCTCACTGTACCAAAATAACATCATCGTAACAATTAACATATGCATCATTAATTATTTTCAGACTTATTCAGTAGACAATTTTTATAAATAGAACATAGAAGAACCCCGCAAATGGAATCGGACTGTAAAAGATGCAAAATGCAGTCGACCATGAAAGCCTTATTTTAGATTTAACGGTCTATATTTGGATGCACGAATATAAAAGCAAGCAACACCCGGTTCTTTCGTTATAGAAAACAAACCCAACAAATACGAGAAATGCAACATTTTGACTTCTTCTCTCTGGTCTTTGGATCTCTCTTGGCCGTTGTAGTCTCAAGCCGATTAAACTTTACAAGGACCGGCGGTAGACCAGCATCTTGCAGTTGCCAAAAAGAGAGTTGGCCCGAGATACTCAACCAATTGGACGTTCAGCTGCGACTGCACAACCCTCGACTCCAACTCTCCTCTAAGATGGAGATGAGTGCCAGTTGTGCTCTTATTACCAAAGTTTTCATGGAAGCTGATCCAAGTTCTTCCCTGGGAGGGACATGCACTACAACCCACTCCCTGGACCTAGACGTGTGTCGAAACCCACCCATTATCATCACCACCAAGTGCCGACAGGTGGACAAGAAAGTGAAAAACTTTTGCGAAATAGACAAACAAAGTGCATACAAATGTGTTGAAAGAAATTGCACAATTCCAGTGACTACATATGTAGGAAGTTCAGGATTCCTGAGGTCCCAGATGAAAGAGTTGCCGTGCGGGTGTATTGCAGTCGCAAAATAACTCATGTCACAATGTTTGAAGATCAATTTAAACAATTGAATTATTTATTGAGTAATTTAATTTTTGTATTATTTTAGTTTCATGTTTAAATTGTTGTATATTATAGCAATGTTTTTATATTCCTTATAATAAAGTATGTATGAAAAATAAAACCTATCTTTTTACATTCCTTAATCTTTTATACATGAGTTGAGAATACAGTAGAATTCGTCTAAATCGTATTCGCATATAATCATATTTTTCAATGTACCTGCAAAATTCCTATTAATTATATATTACAAATCATATTTACGTAAAATATCGTATTTCTCTAAACCAAATAGTCGGCTATATATTATCGTTTTTGGTTTGTGTACCATTAAGTAATTTCTTATGTAATTCATTTGTCTATATCGTATAGAACATAATTTATAAATATTTTGCCATATAAATAAAAAATCGTTTTTTTGAGACAGACAATCAGCTATTAAATTTATGTAAAAATGTGAATATGAAAAGATATGAATATCAATAATGTCAATATTTTCACTATTATGAAAAGACGGTACAGCGACAAATACAATATTCAAGCAAAAATTGAGTCGGTAGCTATAGAAAGCTCAATAAGTATACATTAATTTTTATCCCTAGAAAAACAAGTAAACTGATATATACACATAGTACACATACGCATATTGCATATTCAACTAACAAATCGGTTACATTTTATTTATTAATATAAATAATATATTATATGAATGAATAATTTTTTTACCAATACATATCTAAAAATCGCTTTCATAATATAATCTTATCGTGAATCATAATTACCCTAATCCAATTTTAATAAAGTTTGAAATTAGAAAATATACAAGTAACTATATATGGAATATAGGCTTTTTATGCGAAATATGGGAATATACGATGTAGGCGAATTATAATGAATAATCTATGGGGAGTTAAATATTAATTCAGAAGTTGTATATGCAATCGTCACTGTTGTTATTGCAAACAAAAAGTTACACCAACTTAAAAGTTAAAACAAAAACATAACAAGATTAATTAGCGTCTAAAGTATTATCAGCCTTTTCGGGTTAGCTCAGAAACAAATATTAACTCATACAATTTAAAAGATTACGTTAAAAAAACGTCAAGATAAATAATAATTTAAGATATATAATTTCACTGTCCAATAAATACTTCCATACTTCTTGAATAGCATAACTTTAGTACACATTTCAGTTTTGTTCTAAATTAATTCTAGTTCATATAAGGACATATTGAAAAAAAAGGATGACCCTAAATAACATTTGAACTGAAATTTAACAATTGCTCATTAATCTCAAGTAAAGTATCTTCGTCACCACCCATTAAGTAGTTTGAAAAGAAGTATTTTAAGTGCAGAAAACGATTGGAAGATACTAATTTGGTTGCATAAAATTAGGAATGGTGACTAAATAACTTCAAAAGATAACCAGGAAATCTCGATTACAAAAGTTAAAA
>JAUZNC010021589.1:0-10783 GCA_034780395.1 Vannuccia rotundouncinata
AACATCAGAGAAAACAAGTCTGAAAATAGACTGACGTTTGCAAAACAATCCTACCCAAAATCTAGAAAACAAGATTACTTATATAAAGTCTTCTCCGATTGGATAGCAAAATTACAGCTTTCAATCTTTAGCAATTCAAAAAATATATATTTATCATCTTTCTAGTTTATTTATCATCAACCTATTTCCATCCTCCTTCTATTATGACTGTATTTATAATGCATATATATCGAAATCGATCTTGCACAAAAGTATACAAACATCTAATGCTGGATCCACACGGTTCGATTTTGATTCGATTTTAGTCGAATCGAATGAAAAAGTAGTCGAAAATCCATCCACACGGGTATAATTTGCTTCGATTCGAATTTCGATTTTAGTCGAAGTCGAAGCAAACTGTCCGATTTTAGTCGAAT
Organism: Vannuccia rotundouncinata; assembly: GCA_034780395.1. Lineage (NCBI taxonomy): Eukaryota > Metazoa > Platyhelminthes > Proseriata > Coelogynoporidae > Vannuccia > Vannuccia rotundouncinata. The sequence goes on from JAUZNC010021589.1 coordinate 417, forward strand.
CGAACGTATTCAACATGTTCTATTTTTCATTCGATTTTTATTAAAATTTTCAATATATTAAAATTATTTATTACTTTAAATGTAATATAATAATATACTATTTAATATCGAAATGTATATGTTTCTTTATTGTTTATAATCATTAAACGTAGAGGGAAATATAAAGGAAATATGGAAATGTCTTGGAAGGACATGTAGCTTATCCATTCTGGTAAATTTTGAAATAATACATCATCAGATTTCAGATCATACCATAGACCTGATGTACAAAAAATACTTTTGTTGGTTTCATTTATTGGATGACGCCACTGACTTTTCGTTTCATTTTTAATATACAAATAAAGAGCACATATAGTGCTAAAACCTTTCTTATTTTCATTATTAATCGCTAATTTGTAAATTATTTAAAAAAAACACCAACAAATTATTTTAAAAATCGAAGCAAACAAACATAGTGTGGATGGTCCTTTCGATTCGACTAATCGAATCGAAGCAAAAAGTCGAACAGTGTGGATCCAGCTTCGTAAGGAGAGTTTATGAGCTGAAAATTATGTGCATCCGTGTCAATCTACCAATAATATATTTAGAATAATATTATACTCATAAACTTCGTCAGAGAATGAGTTTCAGCATGTTAAAAAAATAAGTATAATATGTATTGTCGTATTCTGACCATATACTATATATATATATTAAAATGAGAATTGTGACATCAATTAGACGATTGAAATATGTTACGTGTGTGCTTATAATATAACAGATAGTTAGTCATTATGCTTTGGAAGAGCAAAGAATGCACTTTGAATACCTATGCGTAATTAATTAAGTACGGATATAATAAATATATTTATTTATTATGTTCTGTAGTTCATTCAACCCTGAAATAAACAAAATCAAACAAACAGTGTCACTATAAAGTGTCAGAGATTAAAATTAAAGTAACACATTTGAATTATACATTTTCTAGGTAGGTAGTACATAAGATTATTTGAAATCAATATTTAGTAGATGCAGATAGAATTTCTATGACTAACATCGTGTCTAGCCTCATAGGTAAAGCTCAATTACGTATGACAAATCAGTCTGAAGACTATAAGAGAACGCAATTGAGAGCTAAAGTACTAATATCTTATAATTATATCTACCCGGCAAAAACATTCCCTCGTTAAAAATTAACACTGGAAACGTAAAACGTACTTTCACATACACACAATTCTGATACATTATACAAATAATTGTAAGTAACCCTCTACACCAATACACGAATATAAAGTGCAGTTAATATAAGTACGTTGAACTGTGTATGACTTCAGGTTACAGGGTGTACGTACATACACTATAGGCAATAGTTATCAGGGGCAATAATTTCCATTAAACTTGGATTAATCAAACAGAAATAAAGTTTTTATAAATTCAATTATAGATATTAATTGAACGCGATATATATATTTAAACGAAGCGTTTGTCAGTATTTTTGGATCCATTGAAATTGAAATATAATTTTATTGTTATTTTAGAGGTTAAGTTTTTCATTTAAGTAAATTTTTATCAAGTGCCTCTCTTTATACAAACTCCGCCATACTAGATAAAATAATAATTGTTCATTGATAAATATAATTGTATTTATATACCTACTCGAGTGCTTTTATTACAAAGGTTATTTAACGGAGTTTGAAAACAAATTACAACTATTAAAAGTAAAAAACAACGACTATACTTATAAAAAAAAGATTTGACATTTAAATATAGAAGATTCTATAACAATTATTTACTTAAATCTTTCATATAAAACGGAGACAGTTAGTACGATTCGGCATTTGTTGCCAAGGCTTGATTCTCGGTCTCAATTCTCTCAGCAAAGTTCGTAGCGTTATTTCTACTTCCTACGCAAACACGGTTGACAATGTATACATTAAGAAATGGACTATGTGAGAGCAGAGTCCAAGAAATTAACCTCGGAAGCGTCGCTGGAGGGTCTGCGAGTCAAACCCATAAAGTTCCGGACAATTATGTCAAATAGGCAACGCTAGTTTAAAAAAGTATAAAACCATATCCAAATAGAATTGAAAATATACTTACATTGTGATACGATTAGAATACGAATTGAATCAAATGTGGAATCGTCTAAGTGTAATATTTGTCCATCCAAAATCAATTCTTTCAACTCTCGAGTGAAGCCCAAAGTAGGATCTAGCAAATCTGGACTTGAAGATTCTGAGTTCACGGTTGAGGTGAAAGCGGAAACCGTGAAGGAAAAATTTGATTGAATCATAGAAATAATAAGAAGTCTATGCCAAAATTTGGAAAGTAGATACAATTGAACATTTTCGCTCTGATGATTGAATTTAGGGAATTTTCTTTGAGTGAATTCCGCGATTTGTTTGAGCCATTCGGAAATTCTGCTTTGAACAGGGAATAGATTTTTCTTGGCAAGTTGAACTGGGGAGATGTAATCTTCATTGGAGATCAAATTTTTGGAGATTTGGGGTGAAGAATTGCTTGTAAACATACTCTCAACTATAGACTCAACATGGCTTTGATAGTGAAAGTTTGAGGAGCAGTTGGCCATGGAGAAAGATCGGTTTGTCATACCTAAACATTAAACGTTTATGAATATAAAATTATAAAAAAGTGAAACTAGAAAACTTTTTAAAGAAAATAAAATAATATTGGAACAAAATAAATAAACATTATATTTTGTTCAAATACATTTTTTGCATAATGAGTTAATACTTTATTAAAAGATGAATATTTATCATTAACATATTTTAAATTAAGTGAAAAATTAAAGTGCTGTCCCACCATCCCACCCTTATAATGCACATCAAGCTGAACCACCCACTTACCCCCTAAGTTTTGTAATACGTGAACGTGCCTTTGTATCAAATTTAACTAGAAACTGAGTTATAACTTAAAATGTGATATTTTCCCCTTTTTTATTCGTTATAATACACAAGCTGTACCTACACATTTGAATTTACTCAATTATTTTGAATATCATTTTCTTACTTTGAGGATTTGTGCTGCTTGCACTGACCCCGTTGGTTTTATAAAATAGAGTTCCATCAGGCTTCACAACTTGTCCGTTGAGCATAGATTTTAACAAAGACGACGAGCTCACAGAAGATGAGTGATTGATCGACGTATTTATGGACTTCGTTAAGTCAACCGGATGGTCTTGACCAGTTCGAATCTCAGCTGGTCTTGAATAGGGTCCGCGTCTGTCAGCACCACTTGCAGGAGTTGCCACCCCATTGGTACCGTTTAAAATAGTGGAGCTTCGAGGACGGAAAGCCGAGGGCCTATTTCTCGGCAGTGACAGGGAGTTGGTTCGACGAGGCCAGTTAGATTGGTTATCGTTGTCCTTGAGTAGGCCGCTGTAGGAGCCAACCATGTTTGCGTCACCACCAGATAGAAGATCGTGCAGGAGCGTGGAGTGTGGTGAAGAATCAAGGGAGCGAGGCGGACTGCCAGATGGGCTTGAAAGAGTTTGAGGCGACGTTTGAGCTTGATCCTCGCCAGCTTTTAAGGACATAGCCTCAGCTGCTAGACGACTGACATAAATGAATAAAAATCAAACCAAATCAAATATTATAAAAAAAATAGTTTTCAAAATCTTAAATATTTATAAATGCCATTAGTAATGAAATTTATTCTCTGAGGATAGATATTAATTAGGACCTCGATAATTTTTCTTAATGAAATAAACACAAAGAAAATTCAAAACGAAATTTTATACAATTAAATAATTTGTAGTGACAACAAAACATGATTAGTTTTCTTGAAGAAGTTGATTTATTAATTGACTCGTATAGCTTCACTTTAGACAATAAAACTTAAGAAAATGCAAATGATACATTTATTAAGACTAAAAAACAAATATACAACAAGTTTTATATAAAAATGACAGCAATTAACTAAACACAAGTTTTATAAAATCCCTAGTTATAGTGTTTTACTTGTATATACCATATAATTACACATTCTATAGCCAAATTAAACCGGATATGTTAGGATTATGCGGCATACACTATAAAAATATTGATCCACTGATTGATTTTGCTGTTATAATTCGACAAAACAGGAAATGTATACCGTTATAACCATAGTAGGTATTTAATCTTATCCTTATAATAATAACATTCGTTAATAAATATTGTAACTTTTAAAATAAAGTGATAATACTATATACATCCTTATTCTCTGAGAACCTTGAAAATGGAAACAAATAAAGTACATATATAATATGGCAAAGTGTATGAGAGGCACATAATAAATATATATATACAGGTCGAATACAATAGAAAAATATTTAATGATGTATTGTAGTTTTAGTGGTTAAATTCATATACAGTGTTTTTTTTTACTTTTATCGTATTTTAAATGTATATTTTAGAAAGTTCATACATACCCAAATGTTCTACTATAAATAGAAATGGTTTTGAAAATATTCCATAAATTGAATAATTCAAAGCATAGATATTTAAGTATTGTGGAGTATCCATTTATACATTTATATTATAACTCAGGTATTATTTTTAATCTAGTCGTTCAACGCAATATTCATGAAACGATTTCTGATGAACACTTTGTAATAGTCAAACAGATTAGAGGTATCAAATTCTGTTTGAAGAACACAGAGGGTTTATCCGTTTAAGATGATAATTATAACTTGAAATCAATTGTTTACCTAACTTTACATAAAGATAGAACAAATAAACAAAATTTAATGTACTATTCTAATAATCCAGTTATCAGATTGAAAATGTCTAAATGTTGAAGTAGTCTAGAAGATCAATGTCTAAAATTTAGTGTTTCACCTATATACAAACACTGCTCTATTGTTTTATTTAGTACCAAAAATTTCTAAAGTTTTGCATTATACTACAGTATTCTATATTTTTTAATCTGTCAGTATACTGCTAAATTAAATACAATGTGTGCAATGCAAAATATAATAATAATAAACTTATATAATTATTATTGTAATATCTAATATGATATGTTTCAAAAAGGTAAACTATATTAATCGAAAAGTGACACATTTTAAAAAATATAAATAGCTAATTTATACGATGCAGGCAATGAAAGTACACTTCTATATTATACGATTACTTGAGGTTAGAATTACACAACAATTACAATCATAAATACCGAAAACGTTAAAATTAAAGTAGGTAAATAAAGTAAATAATTTTGTAATAATAAATGAATATTTGTAAAGTATTCTTAAGGCGTGTCCCCTGTAAACCAAGTGGATAATTTAGTCAAATTACAATTGCAACCGAATTAAAAATAACTAACTTTAATATAGGTATCTTTGGTTATAAATATTAGATTATATATATTTTGTTTAGTTATCGAAGTATTTTAAAATCATTTAGTGCAATTTTAAGCATACTGTGGTAATATTGATTATTAATATAATTTGAAATAACTATTAATAAATATTATAATACATACAGCCAAAAACAATTAGGAATCTACTAAAAAACCAAATAATACTCTTTGTATTTATAAATTAAATGTTAAAAATATTAAATCGACACAATCACATCAAAATAAATTTAACAGCTTTGTACAAAAAGCAAAACACTTAAAAAGGAAACAATACTTTCTATACAAATATATAAAAATAATTTATGTAAATATTAAAACGCCATTGTCATATCAATTTTTTTTAAAAGCTCGGTAGAAAAAGCTCAACACTTAAATCAAGCAATAAACAAAAAGCGAATAACTTATAGATCTTGTCGATATGTTCATATTTTTAATATAGTTTAAATATAGGTTTTCAAATGATAGAAAAATTATATTTGGAATGTAATTATACATCAGTTAAATTGTTTTATAATTATTTCAAATCCTACGAAAACATTTTGGTTGTTGTAATATTTTAAAACTAATTTTGAATGTATGATTAATGAACAAATACAATACGCTACTGTACAAACATACTCAAACATATTTAAAATGACATTTCAGAACACGCAAATAGGAGAAACTTTTTATTGTAACTATGGTACGAATTGAAAAACTTTATTTCACTTGTCAAAAAATGGCAAATACCTGTTATTCATTTTATTATTGAAATAACAAATTTTTAAAATAATCGGAATATTATTTATTATTAAATTTTATCGTAAATTTACAATTATTTTTCGTAAAAATTTTTAACATTATGTTTTTTTATATTTCGCGATAGTATAAAAATGTTTAGGTGACATTTATAAAAATAATAATCTGATATTTTTGAAAAAATATAACAGAATAATGTTATGTTATAAAAAATATATATGGTACCCAATATATATACAATAGAACTTACTTCATGAAAAACATTGCCGACACGTTAACCAAAAAGACAATTTGGCTCAGTTAAAAATTCCGTTGAAGTTTGTCATCAATTTATTCCAACAATGTTTTCTAAACAATAATTACACATTTGTCCTCACAAGAAGGAAATACAACATTTTGTTCTCCCGGATTAATAGTCTTTCAACTAGTTAAAGAATGAAGTAATGACTTAGCTGTGTTAAATAAAATAGTAGTTGAAATATTTGAAAGAATAAAGTGTAAACAAATGTTCTCTCAACAACCGAGTACTTTTACAATCGCCTGACCTATTTGACGGAAAACTGATGTTAGTGAAGCTTGCACTTTCAACGCTGCTTATCATTCTTGTATTGATTAACCAAATAGGATTCTTTCAGCCAATCACAAGCTATCGATATTTAGTACTGTTGTCTAAGCGCTAAAAGTACTAAAAAACAAAATTCTCAAGGTTGGGAGCGGCAATGCGCTTATTCGTGTAGACAACATTTTCATGTCAATAAAGGATATTCACCTTAAAGGACACGAGAATTATTTATAATAATCTCATTTTTGTACGTTACCTAAACCATCTTCAATTGCAACCTAATAAACTCGTTGGATAAGATTAGCTAAATATATATAGTATACTTAAGGACAACATACCATAGATATTGTATACTTATACAAAGATAGTATACAATATCTATGCAACATACTATTTAATAAACGCTACAATAAGGTTATGCTGACGTTATAGTTCTTTCAGATCAGACAGAAGAACAAATAGATTGTTTTATAATATTCTTAATGCATAGTTAACTAATTCAGAGTAAATATTTGTTATGGAAAATCAATATTTTTTTAAAATCACACATAACTGAATATTAAATGTGTTGGTTGAACAAAACTACTTTACAAGATTTTTATATCTTGTTTAGAATTTATAAATGAAAATTCTGAACGCTAAATTAGATTATTTTATAAGAATCAGATATAAAATGAAACTTGAAAACAGTTCCAATAATTAAGCAACGCATATTAAATTCATAACACGAAACAAAAATAGGGGTAATTTATTAAGCTTATTCTTACTCCTTATGAATGAGGACATCATACTATCATACCAAGAGTAATATTATTTCCATAATAAATCTTGCAAGGACAAAATCCTTGAAGACTAATTAATTGGAATAATGTTTCTAGGTCTAACATTTATCATAGCCCAAAAGTCCCTAATATAACAGACATTTTATATTTAATAACACCATTTAAATTTAGAGAAAATTGTGACTCAATGGGTCCTCAAAATAATAGAATAATTTTATACAAATATTTTTTTAAATTACTACACAGCTAAACTCGACACCCACACCTCTCGCTCTATATATATTTGATATAGAATATTTCCATTAATAATACTTCTATTGAAATACAAAACAATGTTGATATGTATGTTAATAAAATTTATAATTATGAATAAGTGATAATGGCAATACAAAGCAAGTAACAATGGATCGATAACAAGACACATTTGTATCGCTACAAATGAATTTTAAATTACAAAATGGTTTATACAATAACCCATGGAAATTGGTTAAATAATATAGCCATGTACAATAACCCTTTCATCTGCATCGTTGAAATAAAACTGTGCTGCTTAGAGTTTTAGCTTTATTATTCTTTATAGTAAAATGAATAAATATTTCATTGTTGATGGCATAATCTAAAAAAGGGTCTCCATAGCAATTACAGAAGCATAACAAAGACAACAACTGAAAACAAGGAGAGTGATCTTTACAAAATAGTACCTACAAATTGGAGGAAGGAAGTAGCCTACAGAGCACAACAAAGAAAATTAATACCTACTATACGAGTATTAATAGATCATGCAACCTAACACACACAGCAACAACAACAAGCAAGCCAGCTCATCATTTCTAATGTAGAATTATCCAAAAAGAGATCCGATCGATTAGTTATCGTCGGAATATTCGTTGTATATAGTTCGATGAGTATGAACAAATACTGCATGTAAAAGATAAATATATTGCATATAATATTATAAACAACAAACAGATATATTGTATTACATGATCACAATAAATAAAATATGTAGATATTAAAAAATATACACACCAGAAGATCACATTACAAAGTTTACCACTTATTCTGTGTAATTTATAGATAGATTCTAAGTTATATATATATTAGAACTGGGTTGAAATGAAAACTTAAATCCAAACTAATTGTCGGTGGAATGGACGGTACCGCTTGAAGAGTACGATTTATAGTTACTAACAATTTGAGTTCATTCGATATAAAAGTGCATATAAACTGGCTATAATAAGCAATATTTTTCATTCTTTTAATTTTAATTAGTACTTTAATCGAAATTTAGGAAAGGGATAAAAGGGATAATATTCAAACAAATTTAAGATATTAACGATATTCTGAACACCTAAAATCTCTATAATATACTAATTATACATACTACTTGGTATCTCAACAGTAGTATACTCAATTTTGTAAGAAAAATGATAAATTCAACATGTCAATATATTACAAAAATAGTCACACAATTCCTCCTAGTTATTGCCCAACGATTTTTACCGAAGGACTTATCCATCGAATATAAAGAAGTCGAACCCAGTCATCAAACTGTCTTACATATAAATCGACCGCACGGCACATTGGATCCTCAATGTAACGACAAGCGGTGACAGACACAACAATTACAGAACAGAATACAAAAGTGGCACTCATGAAGAGGATAAGAAGTTGGTTGAAAAAGCCAAATTTGTTGTTGTAGCTTGTATTACCGCCTCCGCTTACACGTCGAATGATTGGTTGACGGCTGCCAGTGGCCTCAATTGGTGTGATCTGATGTGAGCGGGCGAACCTGACTCGTTTCTTTTTCTCGATATTGGAGGCTGTCAGAAAGAGAAAAACATTAGAATGAATAAAATTTAAAAATTCGTAATGACAAATGATATAAATTCATGTTTTTATTACAAATAATCTGTTCTGATATTTATCAATTTCAATTATATTATATCAATGTGAGTTAACTGTTATAGGTGACGTTTTCCGTCAACTTTGAATTGCAAAAACTAGAAATGAATCAAACTTTCAGAAAATTTTAATTTTATAATACCGTCGTAAGAAAACTCTCAAAAATTTAAACTATAGAATTTCGTCTCTTAACAGATTTAAATTGATATAAATTAATTGATATTTATACTAATTGATAGAGTAAACAACAGTTAACGACTAATAAATACAAATTTTGAGAGATAATTGCAGTTTTGTAAGGAATATATTTGATAACGTTTTCAGTGAACGTTAAGGTATTAAATTCTATCAAAACTTAAAAATCAAATAGTTTTAAAATTAAAAGAAAAATATCTCCACATAATAACTAAGCCCTTGTTTTTTATAGAATATTCTGTACATGTCCACCATAACTGTATATTCTATACCATGAAGGTAAGCATATCACCTGAACTCAGTTTGAGAATCGACTGGGTTTTGGAAGACGACGGTGAAGATTCGAGATCAACCAGAGTTTCCGGAGCTGTGGAAAATATGTCCTCATCGTTTGCCTCCAGTCGACCTGTAGCTGTCAACGTTCTCTGAGTGTATTCGTTCAGTGTTCCTATAATAATAATCAAGATGATAGACAAATGAAGCTGTTATAATAACAAATTCTAAAGTGCGGAAAAATTAACCAATTATTTAGAAACGGCTAATAAATTTTTTTAATTGATGTTCAATCAGTAGATATAGTCAATTTTAACGCGTTTGTGTCCAAAAAACATACTTGAATATTCACTTCTCCCAACAAGGGCGTAAACATTAGCTAGAAAGTCTAAACTCTGATTGGTCAAGGGATGGTCTAATCCAAAGACCTCCTGCCGAAGTTTAGCCGCCTTGGCTGCATATTCGAGGGCGAGTTGGTGTCTGCAAACAAATTAAATCAGAAGTAAAATATGAACACTTGTCAGTAGACGTTATACCAATAAAAAATACAAAAAATGTTTATCTTCTGGGCT
>JAUZNC010021589.1:10883-21481 GCA_034780395.1 Vannuccia rotundouncinata
AAAGGACATACTGTTCATTATTCAGACAAAAGTCTGATAAACTTTCATATTCCTCAGCCCTCATTGCGTTGGGGGATATTTCTGAACCACTCGACAAGCCTTCACCTAGTTTCTCCATTCCAGATTCTAGAATCCATTTTATTTGAAAATTTTAAAAAACAATTAATAAACTAAATAAATTTTAAAAGGCCAAATGATATGAATCATTATATATAAAATAATTTCTACAATCACTATTTAAAAAAAAAATTTACTACTGAAAGTAGTATAAAATTAATATATATAAAACAAATATATATTACATCGTTCCAAAAACTCACCTCTAATTTTTCTTTGAATTACAGAATTATCGATTAGCGCTGATTCATAAAACAATTTTTCTGCTTGAACAAATTGAACTGCTTTTTCAACTGATGAACGTTAAAACAAGTTAAGAAAGACTTAATGCAAAAATGTGTGCAAAAAATAGTCAAACACGATAAAGGAGTTTTAGTTAAAAAAAAATTTTATTTAAAAAAATGAAAATTAAATTTGAGCATCATTTAGTAAAAAATTCTATTGGAAATAATAACCACGAAACTTCGAGTATATGAAAATATTTATGAAAAAGTTTTAAATTATAAAAAATACTGTCTATGTTATACTAAAATTAAAATTCGTTTCGGAATATATTATATTTTTACAAAACAAAGAAAAGATACATTCTTCCCGTTTGTTGTAATATTCCGCAACCTGAAATAAGAATAAAACAATTAATAAGAGCAAAAGATAAAAATTAACAATTGTTTATAGAGGTATTAATTTCATAATGGATATTCGATCACTCACCGCGCGCAGACAGTTGGGTAGATTTGAGAAGGCAGTGTCAACATCCAGGTGTTCTAAACATTTTAGATAGCATCGAATAGCTTCCGACATATTGCCGCTATTCTCGAATTCCTTTTGGGCATAAGAAATAATTGTAATTACTGAATAAAACCGAAATAAAGGAGTCTTACCTGTGCTTCATGGAATAGTCTTGTGCGATCCTCAGCTGTGAGAGATGGTAAATCTTCCGTGATTTCATCTTTAACAACAATAACACAGAATTAAAAATACTAATTAATGTAATAAAATATAACACATAAACCACCAGAAATTACACAAAATGGGTTGCGTAGAAAACCCGTGTTTGGGATAAAATCACAATACGACTTATTGGAATTGTTCTTGTAAGATTTTAATCGAACTTTTACTTCCAAAATTGTAAAACAATGACATACTTTCGTTAACAGGTGGATCGTTAGATTGTATTGTTGTGTCCGAGGACTCTGGTGGATCAACACAGTGTTCAGGTTGCAGTTTTGATTGATCGGGAGAATCATCAGGAATAGACATATTGATCAATGTCTAACACCTATAGGATGATGTGTGTAGAACTAACTGCAAAAATCATAAAATTTAATCACAGTTGTTAATAGCAGGCATACATACAAATGTGAGAAATTATTTCTAAAAAATAGTCGATATACCAGAGAACATACTGACGAGGTTTGACTGAAATTGTAGTCGAATTACATGGTTCATAGCAGACGATTGAAATTAATTATATCTAAGCTGATAATTAACCACACTAAATTGATAATAAAATTCGAGTATATTTTGAGTATATTTCGAGTAAAACAGCCTGAAATATATTTGACAACAAGAAGTCAGTAGGGGTGACATGACTACGCGGGAGCGTAGCCTATAAATCCGCGCGAAAAAAATTGAATTGGATTGAAAATACATACACAAGTACATGGATAATAAGAACAATAAAACATTTCTTAAAAATAATAATACAAAATAAAAAATATCCCTGACATGAAAAAACACTAAGTTACACAAAATTCAATAAAAACAAAATAAATATGAAAAATCAAAACAAGGACGTTTCAAAAAGTATATAATTAAAAAAATAAACAATATACACACAGTTTGTAAAGAAATATATACACGCTCTTGCATTAATAAAATACAAAACCTCGGCATCTATATATATATACACACAGAATGAGAGAGACACATTTGCAATATACTACTAAATCACGTCAAGGGGTTTGGTTGGATGGAACAATTACCGATAGTCTCTCTGCATACTCCTCCACAAGATCGCAGTATTGATCAGCCTCGGAGGGTTCCACCGCACCCAAATTGCCTACTTTGATCTTGTCCGCGGGGCTCTCGCGTCGACTTATCTCTCGCAAGAGATGAGAATCCCCATTTCTCCAGTGGAGTCGGGTATCAATAACCCGTAGCAACCGGTGATCAACGCGCAAAAAGAAACGCTGAAGGAGGTAGAAGCCAGACGGCATGGCACGCAGTTTGACGGTGAGCTGGGAGCTGCCGTTATCACCCAGCTCGTCCTCAAAGAGATTCACACTGGCGAAAAAGAGGATTTTTTCACGCTGTTTTAGAAGTTCCATATCTATTTTCTCGTCTGTGCGTTCCACTTGCCACGGTCCTGAGGTCATAGAAGTTGAAATAAAGATTTAAGAAAATCTGATAAAAAGTACACCAATAATTAATCAATATATTAATAATTAATCAATATTACTGTTATCTGACGTAATCTCTATTGTCTTTAATAATTCTAATCTTGTCAAATAATATCTACTTTATTTACACAAATTCTCTCTGTTTTCGTCGAGGCCGCTTCAGCGACAATTATGGTCTAACTTAACAAAAGTTGTGTTTAAATGTTTAATTTCTATTTAAAATTAGTATTTCTCTAAAATTCTGAATAACTAAATATTGTTATGAAACAACAAAATGTAAAATCTCAAACTTATGACCAGAGGAAAGCTTGAATCGATATTCTTAACTTACCTGTGAGTGTGCCCGTGTAGTCGGTAGTAAAGGTCCAATCAAAAGGACGATGGACTGTCAACGAATCAGAATCCTCTGTATTCTCACGTGACTTCTTCCATTCTTCTGCAGCCGCCACGGTAAGACTTACCGAGTGACAATCTACCTTACGCAGTGCTTCAAGAGCCGAAAATTGTAATGATGCTAAAGGACAAGAGCCAGTCTGGTGAAAAGAAGGAAGCAAAGCAAGACTTGTATTGCTAGTAATAGTCTAGCTCAAAAATTATAACCTACAGGTGAAAATTAAAATACAATAGGTAACTTAGTTATGAAAAGAATGTTTACTTAACAAGTTCAATATTGTGAGTAGCATCTGGTGTTTATGCAAACAAGTGGTTACCTACTCTTAAATATCAGCTAGTACTGATTCTTATGAATTTAAATAAACAGATCATAACATAATAATTAATATCAACTAGTAATACTAGATATATTAAATAACAAAAAAAGGTGTAAAATCACATAATAAAAAAGTGACGAGATAAAGTACATTCCAGACTTAAGTGGGACTGACTAATTAACCCCCTAAAAGATAAGCAGCCGACTCTTCGTTATCAATCTGGTAATTAAGGGTGATTGTACATGTAAATTGACAACAATCGATATCTATACATATATTAGTAATACATAAAAGAGTTCTACAAATGCTTGGCATTTAACTCTATTTCATGATATGAAATAGTTAGAGGATATTATAACAAGGTCTTGACTAGTTGTGGTAATATTTCAAGAACATTCTCAATTGTAATAATACCATTCTAGTACATAACAATATAAATGCACAGATTGTCAGCAACACTCATCTATATGTTTTGGTAAGTACAAGGGAATTATGAAGACATACATCGACAATATTTAGATATTTGGTTCTAAGTAGTTCTAAACACAAAAGAACAATCGAACCTAGTATCCATTTAAAATATTTAAAGAGATATAAAAATATCAAAACATTACAATCGCTTACATCATCAACAAGATCTATTCGAACTGTGTTCTTATCAAATAACATTTCTGGAAGATTGGGAAGTTCAGAGAGCTCTTTCTCAAAGGACTGTAACAATCAAGCAATAAAATATATTAAAAAAATCCAAATGAAGTCAGTTACTTAAAATTTATACTTCTCTTTGTGGTCCTAGTGATGTTAGAATATGACTTTCTGTTGAGGTAAGATTCCAGGGACCCATCTTGTAACCTTTATGATTCACTACATCCTCGTTAGTTCCAGGATTCATTCTAAAAGCACAATATTGATGAAACATATAAATAAAATATGTATTAAAAAAAATTATATACATGTTTTAGGTAAATTGTTAATGACAGATTATATTAATAATAGATTGCAGTTTCCCTATTCTCACTATTTCAATTTTTCGTGTTAAGCATTCTTTTTCGCATTCACAGTGGTAAGTAAATTCTCTAATTTTTAATTTAAATTAAAAAATGAATATATGTAATAATATCATCAAATTAAGGAAAAACAGAACAAAAATATTGTATTAAATCTATTTATTTTATAATGCAGTGATACTTAAAATATAATTGTTCAAAAAGGATGATTTTAAAAATATATAACATGAGATTTGTAAGGTCATACCAGTCCTGGTCTTGCATAAAACTAATGATTGAACTCCATTGTTAACTCTTAATTAATTCATAAAATTATTCTGATTGATCATTATGGTTAAGGATAAAGGATGATTGTTGTATAATATCCTATGGTACTTTGAAAGGACAATACTATGCTAACACATAACACTCACACATTCATTTGACAAACTCTAAAGAAAATTCCTTATGAGTAAATTGCTATAAAATATGAGTAAATTGCTATACCTTTTTCATTGTTATTACCATAAAGAAAAACACAGAGTAAAAAAAAATATTATATAATTATTTAAAGGTTTCTAAAATAAAATTTAGGCTTTAGGCTTTAATCTTTAAAATTTAAACATCTAAATATTTGATAGGTTCCACTGGAGGCCAGATTATGAGCATACAAAGAACATACATCAGACAATTTTTTTAAATTACACAATTAGCTATATAAGAAATTCTTGACCCAAGTAAAATTTTCACATTTTTAGTCGAAACATAGTGATAGGGACACTAAGATTAATTTACATTTATCCAAAATATGTTGGTTAATAAAAATCACTTTTGTTTATTTTAAGTAATGTAATTTTCCTATTAATAATGTGTATTTACTTTTAATTAATGTACGCTAACACTACACAGAGTTTGTACAGTATTTTTAAAAGCATTTTAAAGAAAATTGCACCACTATTTTAGGTAGTAGAAACATGAGTATGTTATGATTTAGGCAGTATATTTAATTACTACACTAAAGCAACAAGGACAAAATGAACCTACAATGAATATCAAGTGATGTAAAAAATTCTCTATAAAATAATGAAAATTTTTAATTTTAAAAATAAAATTGTACCATATATATATGTGAAATTTTTTGTAAAATTTTGCATAAATCAAAATTCCAATAAAGCCTATTACTTACAACCAATTTTAATCCAGATTTTATTTTATTAAACATTTAGGATTACAATTTTACTTGAGATATTACTCAATATTCAGATAAGGTTTTTATTTTGTTTACCCAGGTGGGTTAAACAAATGTAATGACTTATTCTTGAGGTGTAAATCAGATATGCAGTAATAAAGAGAATGTTAGTAGAAAATATATCTTGTTGGGCATAATTTTTTTAAAGAATAATATAATGATAGTTATTATCTTACATTTAAAAGATGTAAAATACATAATATGAAAATTAAACAAAAACAATTAAGAAATTTAGTAAAAAAAATGATCATAAATATGGAAAACCAGTTTATTTATATTATATTTAAACATTTAAGATTAGGTTTATACCTATCAACCTTCAGACCATCACATGCAACAATATCAATAGGTTTTGAAGAATCTTTTACTTAATAGAACACATTTTTATATACTAAACTGAATAAGTGTAGGATAAAATTCTATTAAGCAAAGTGAAAAAAAAAAAAAAATGTTTGCTATTTATTGGAATTTGTATTCTCATTGTCTGCTAAATAGACAATTTTATCAACAAATATTATATTTGTAGCAAAGGCTCTTAGAATAGTGTACAAATATTTTGTGTATATAAAATATGTATATACAGATGTACAACTCAAATTTACCTGATCTCTCTCTCTCTATATATATATATAACTTTTTGTTATTGAAATTTGAGAATATTATGCAACTAATCTAAATAACAGCTCTATTTCTAGCTGCGTTGTGTTTATACATAATTGTGATTGTCAGTTCAGAATTTCAATTTAACAGACTGCCGACTTTTATGAACAATATTTTTGGGAAGTCTAAAATGAAATAAATGTAAAATTTTGAAAAAATTGATATTTTGCATTACTACAGGGTATTGTTGGAAGAGCTCTGATGCATGAATGGTACTGGCATAAATGATATAAGTATATCTGTATAAGTCATAATCTGGCTTCGCACTTATAACATTAATCACTATTATAACACAAAGGAAAATCAATCTAAGTTCTTGATGTTTGATTTGTTGAAATCTGATCATATATAATTTTGTTGTCATGCTTTGACATTTAGTTCCAAAGTAGCGCTGTCATTGATAATACAATTTGAGAGATGCAGTCACATATTCATGACTCCCCTGCACAGGATAGTTGAGCTTTGTTGAGATCATTGGTAAAAATGTTCAGCCTGCACATAGAAAAATAAAATGACTTGAAACTCCAGGAATAACCTTTGAGTCGTACATCTGTATATACATATTTTATATACACAAAATATTTGTATACTATTCTAAGAGCCTTCACTACAAATATAATATTTGTTGATAAAATTGTCTATTTAGCAGATAATGAGAATACAAATTCCAATAAATAGCAAATGTATAATAATTATATGAAAGTACAATATACCCATATGTACTTATAATATATAAATATATTTACTTTTTAGTTTATTATAATAGAAAGATATTTTAATTTTAGTATAATATAATTTTATAATACATTTTACATATATAATTATATGCCTAGTTATAGTAATTTTGAAGACTATCCTATAGGAAATACAATAAACATATAATCTCATATTACCAATAAACAACATGGAAAATATTGAATTGCATTCAAGTATATATTATACTAGGTCAAATGGAGTTCATATTATATTTAAATCAGCATAGGAGGCTAATTGAATGTGTCACACCATATTAGCTGCTATTATAAATAATGCAAAAATAATAAAAATAATACTAACTAACAAATTTGAATTTATATAACCGTTTGGAGAAGTAACTTTTCTGTCCCTGAAGACCATAAGGAAGAGGTTAATTATATGGAATTAATGGAGATGTTATACACATGTTCCAAATTTGATTGATCTATAAAATGCATGCTTATCTTAAAGTAAGATAATGTAGCTCATTTGTTGGATTAATAAAACATAGGGTATCATAGTTTAATTCATACAATTAGTTTAACCAGTTAATATTAATTTTTTAGCAACTAGACAGAGATCATTGGGATTCTTCTCAAAGCTGGCAATTTCTTTTAAGAGCTTCATTTGCTATTAAAAGTTGCTTTCTACTTGTTAAAAATGCCTTCTTTCTTGCTTTTCTTGGCTTCTATATCAGTTCTATACCTAGTCAAAGAATACCAAACAGACTGGATCTTTTAGTCAATGATTTTAATATTCTGAACTCAGTGCTGCTACAAGCAAAATAGGGACAAAATACCAAAAATGTGCTGCATTAAACTTTGTCTGCCTATACTAATAGTTACATAGTTTGTTCTCAATATTGTGGTATATACATAGTAACATACTAAACATTATCACTGTCTATACAATATAACATAACACATAATATATTTTAAAAAGTAATGGTATGATTGAAGTCTTCTCTGAGCAAGACAATTACAATCAGTCTATTGAAGACACTGTAAAAAGAGAAAATTTTTAATAATAAAACAAAATCTTTAAATATTTATAAAATAAGATACTGCATATACCTTAGCAGCTTTTTATCATACTCAGAACACTGCATTTTAAAAGCATATATAAATGATAAATCATTGAATAATAAATATATTTTACACTAATTTCAGATGTAATATAATTAATCATATAAATGTACAACTGATTGAAATTTAGCAAAATACTTCTTTTGAAGACAAAAGTTCAGGGTAAAGTATTTACAGGAAATAATACTTAATTCTTACACTGAATAATGAATAATTTGGCTGGAATTGCCCTTTAGGTGGTAAGATTTCAAATAAATTATGTAAGGTTTTTAAAAATATATTTAAAACAAAATTATTTTATAAATTTTTACTAGGTTTTTTGACCTAGGTTTCGGATTGTCTTGCTTTATGTCTGATAACTTGATATCTACGAAAAATTTTGAGATCTTGACATATATGTCCTTAAAACGGAATTATGGTTTATTATTATTTTCAATATAATTTATATATAAAAATATACAGGCAAAATAAAATGTACAAAATAAATAAACAAAAGTATTAAGCTTTCTGTGTAAAATTAACCTCTAAAACTTAAATAAAATTTTAATTGAAAAAGAATCAGATGCTTCTTACATACGTTTTGAAAAGTACAATATTGATCATAGTAAAAAACTATACAAAAATTTATGTAAAATTCTGTTGTTTTTTTTTAATTTTAGTTAACTATATAGTCATTGGTTTATATTAACGCGTTTTTAATAAATATCCAGTTTGAATCATAGAAATTAAAATAAATAAAAGCGGCTTGTTTATCATTTTACTGCATATTAGGGTCCGCCATAATGACTGGACAACAATCGAGTTTCGATTTCTCGAAATAGGAATTCGTATTCATCTAGTGCTTTAAAATTTAGTACTCCGTTGTCATTATGGTTCAATTGCTGGAATTGAAGAGTCCATACGAAATTTCTATGGTTTGAATAAATAACTGAATCCCGGTTATGATTATCAAAAATTGAAAATCTCATTGGTTATGTTACGTATTTGAAAACGCATTCTTCGGGAAACGCAATTCGTCGCCAACATGTATATCGTTATTATAATTTATTATAAAGTTTAGTAGAAAACATTTGATTTATAGTAGGTATATAATATCCGATTTACCATTTAGTGTATATAAATTCTAAATGTGTTAAAATATATTGATTGATGTTTCATACAATTATGGATAACGAAAAAATGTTCGACTGATATATAATTTTCGAATTTAAATAAGGAATTTCTGAATTACAGTAAATTTAGTAAATGTAATAAATATACACAAATTTATTTTTTGAGCTATGGACATTAATTAATATGTCAGAACGGGTGTCTAACATGTAACCCTAAAATATATAAGCTTAACAATATAAAAAGTTCTACGTGAACACATATTATCTTATTTTCAAATTTAAGATATTTTTCTCTCGAATCAAAATGTTAAAACTGAAAAACAAAATATATTAAATTCATTATTAATCCTTATAATTTTAGACTTCTTGGTGTAATCTGATATTTTAAAATTCTTAATCATTGTGACAATTCGTACGTCCGAAAAGTTTCAATATTTCCAACTTTTATTTATGTTTTTTAAACATGTTCATTTCTGATCCAAATGTAAGAAATTTACTAATAAACTGATTAATTTCTGAATTTTTAAGGATCCAAATTAAATATATATTTAGTTTTCCACAAATAAATTTTTACGATTAGGTTATCAAGTAATAATGAAAGAAACGTTCCACATTAAAACAGTTTTGACAATATTGAATAGAAAACGGAAACGAAGTTTGATTGATTATGATTCTTACAATTTACAATTCTTCCACAAAATAACAGATTAATACTGTGGAGTGTTTCAGATCGAGAGTCAAATAATTTTAATATTTCTGGTTTAATTAAACTAAAAAGAAATACCCCCTTATAAAATTACACCATTACAATCACAGACTAATCCAAATAATATAATGAAATGATTTAACAATACCAGATGCTTCGTGAATTTATTATTTTTAGTGAATGTATAAACATTTCTCAAAAAGGTCTGGTATATTTGTATCTTTTAATGTTGATTACCTACTGTGTTAGTTAAATAGTGTTTAATTTATCAATTTTCAATAAAATTTGTATTTTCATTTGGAAATTCAATTATTTAAACAATTCTTAGTTTAAAGCTGGAATATTCTTGCTCTTCAAAAAAAGAAAGTCACCCTATTGACAGAATTTTATAACTAATGTTACAATGATTGACTCTTTGTTTTAAAGAAATGAGGCATAACTCCATTCAGAAATGCTATTCCGGATAATTTAATGATTTTACAAAAAAGTTTCTAACACTTTCAGTTAACCGGAGGCACTTTGCATTAAACCGCTCAATTAACTTTGCAGTAAAAATTATTTATTCATCCATTGTTGATGCGTGAATGAAAATGGAATCAATTATCTTTATAATTATATATTTTAACTTGTAATGTTGAATTCACGTATATACTAAATATAAAACTTATAGTTAAAAAATGTTTTGGAATTATTTTCGTTTATTAAATTTAGCACATCAAGATCCAAAACTCTTTTTGAGTATTTTTGACGAATAAATTCAAATAGAATCTATAAAAATTTCAATTAATTATATTAATTGAAAAGTTAGTCTGTATCATAGAAGATGCGCTTTTTAA
>JAUZNC010021600.1:0-22662 GCA_034780395.1 Vannuccia rotundouncinata
GTGATTTATATTTGTTGTTCACTAACTTGTTTATATAGGCATTATTGGTTTGCTAAAATATGGTTGTTTTCACCTGCGATAAGTTCACTAGATTGTACATATTTCAATTTTTTCTCATTGATATTGCAAATAAATAAATAAATTGTATACCAAAGATAGATTTCCTGCTTTTATTAGGGGTTTGATTATGTTAACTCAATAAGTGTGTCTTATGAACACCTTTTATGAGCACACATTAAGTGTGTATATAAGTATGTCTCTCAAACAAGCTCAAGATTAATAATAAACAGTGAGGTACCCAGTTTAGACATTTGATTCATCTAAAATTATGCCTTATTCATAAAATGCTATGAGAAGATTATCCAAAACAGAATACTATTACCAGGGTAGCCACAGGTACAAAGGTCCTTATTGACTTGTTCTTCAAAGAGGTACTAAAAGGGATTGTCAAATTGGTGTGTAATACAATGGGTAATTTGTCTGATGGTCATATAAAAATTTCTATTTTGGCTAAAATATTAATGATTGGAAAGCAAACATTAAAATGAGAATATATTATTAAAAAGTAATTAAAAGACAATTGTGATAAAAAGTCAGTATGTAAATGATAACTTGGAATATGTATCCCATTGATAGTTGTAATTTATATATTTAACATTCAAATATTTTATGTGTAATGGGACTACTCACCCATAATTATTAAATAAAATGTATTATACCTTTCCTGTTGATTTGAATTTAATTTATTATCTAAAATTTATTCCTCTAAATAATATATAAATAAACAAGTTTATTATATAATACATATATACTAAATATCAGCAGAGAAATTGGCTGAAAATGTTTTATATGTTAAATGGACAACAAGCAATAGACATGATCAATCTGGAAGCTGAAAATGTAATGTCTTTTGCAACAGCATACCCTAAAATACCCATTAATGATTCAATTAAAACATTTGATAAATTATATGACATTAAATTATGATAGAATACAGTAGCCTATTACCATCTTATTCATTTATACACTTAAATAAAAAAAAAATGTTTGGTCAATTTTGTTTAAAATGATTTGTGTTAAGAGCTAACATATAAAAAGCATGTTAACTTTTGGCAAACTCTAGGTTTGCATTTCCAAGAAATTTGACTTTAAATAATAGACATTTACTAGTCAAAAAAAGCAAGGATAGATTTTAAATATGTTTTGCCATTAAATTTATTACTATATACTGAAAGTTGGTTCCAATTCAGTGCTAATCCCCTACCATAATAACATTATGTGATATATTTAATCAATATCTATGCAGTATTTTGTATTTAGGAAACTCATCATATAGGGCACATTATACTACCTGTGTTAAAAATATTAACAAATAATTATACAGTAATGATCAAAATATTATAATAAAAAATGGTTTATACACAGTTTGCAAAATTTTAATATCCTTTTCTTAAAACTATGTTAGCTAATAAACACAGCATTTGAAATTGAGCTCATTTTTTTTACTATATTTATTATAGGTTTATTAATATCCTTTTTTTTAATTGTATAACCTATTTCGTATAGTTATACTTCAGTTTAGGTGCATAACATTTCATATTTTACATCTTTTAAAATCATATATGAACTTTCAGATAATAGTCATCAATGTCTTTAAAGTGGAACTTTTAAACGCATTTATTTGTAATATGCTTTTATCCTATTTATTTATAGCAAAATATATTGTTAATTTATATTTTTTCCAATATGCCATAAATTAATTATTTTATTCCAGATGTGGAAACATTAACTTTTCTAAACGGGATAAATGTAACAAATGTGGAATGGCAAAGCCTTTTGAGAACTCTGGTCATAATGCAAAAACTCCTGCAGTCATTGGTAAACAAGCTGCAGAAAAAAGCAAGGGTCTCTTTAGTGAAGATGATTGGCAGTGTAAAAGGTAATTTGATTCTATATTTCTCTCATGATATCCATTGTTGATGGTTATCTTCTTTAATTATTAATACAATGACTATCATTTCTACATTAAGCTGTGGAAACATTAACTGGTCTCGGAGGTCCACTTGTAACGTCTGCAACATGAACAAAGTTAACACCCAGGGTGTTCGCACTGGATATGGAGGAGGGTTCATGGAACGGGATGAGGTTGTGGAGTACAAACACAGGGCGGATTCGGACAATGAATATGATGAAGTATGGTGAAAACTTATATCTGGTTAAAATTCATTTAAAAGATACAATTGAGTGGTTTCATATTCAGTTTGGACGAAAGAAGAAACAGTACCGCAGTCATGAAACCGGCCCAACAACAAAAAACGAGCAAATGGATTCGCGTTCTCCTCCTCCTGCCGTACAGGTAATATTTAGAAAATAAATGACATGTCTACTTCGTCTGCATCTATTCTGTTATTATCAAGCAGCACAAAGCATCTACACTGTCAGACGATGAAGAGGAAGAAGATGAAGGAAATGATGAAGACCTCTCCAAGTACGACATCTGGGGTAGTGATGGAGAGGAAGACAAAATAGATAAAGCAGCTGTAGAGAGTGGTTCCTCCTCTAGTTCATCTGATGATTCCTCATCTTCCTCTGGCGGGGAAGGTTCCAGATCATCTTCCAGGAGATCTAGTACTTCTGGTCATAACTCCAATAAAAGGAAACAATCTCGCAGCCGGTCCAGGTTTGCCTCCCTACGTCATCCCTTGCTTCCCTCCCCTTCACTTCATTATTTATGCTAGTCCTTAATGTTAACATCCAATTAAGTATAGACACATATCTTTATACTAAAATGGAGACATATTTTGATTGATAAAAAAATATTTTATTGAGAGGGACCCATATATCTTTCACATATAATATATATCAGCTAAAAGGCTCTTTTTTGTCATTCTAGAGACATAGGAATGTGTCTTAACAAATTATGAATAGCTAATAAAAAATATACCAGGTACTAGTTTTCCAATGTTAGTTTTTTGTAATCCAAGAAATTCTTTCAGTTACTCTGCAACACTGCGTGTTGTGAATCTTTTTTAATTACAGGGTATAGTTTTTTAAATAATTGTATAAAAAACATTGCTTCCCTGTATGGAATGTTAATCCGAATCCATTTTGCTCTTAGGGACTGTGAATAACTATCACACTCAATATATCATGGACAACGCATAACGTCAATCGCCCCCATTTAATTATACAGTACATTATGCTCACAATATTAAATGACTATAAATGAGGATATTAATTATAAGGTTCCATTTACTATTATTAGTTTTATAAAAAATGTGGGAAATTTAGTAGCAAATTGGCAAACGGAAAATAATAACAATTTTATTAAAAAATACTGGATTATAAATCCTTTTTAGATTTTATTAAAATCGTCATTTCCCAAATAAATTTATTTACAATTTATAATCGTTTTTTTTTATTCATCAGATTATATATAAATTGGTATAATTATATATACATAATCTGATGAATGAAAGATATTATCAATTATAAATAAATTTATTTTGGAAATGATTGTTATATTGCAATATATAGCATTTCCTGTGAAATAAATTTGATTAGTCCAAACGTAATCCTGTGTTTCCTGATTATTGTTACTGGTCTGCCGCCTGTATCACCAGCCAATCAATATGTCAAATGATAATTAATTACAAAATCAAAATAACACGCAGATGAAGATTGGACATCATTTGGCAGCAGGCCAGTTAACTTTAACATTAAATTATTATTGATTTTGTGTTGTGACGTCATTATTTCAGATCACCAATCAGAGATCGACGACAGTAAATGCTGGAATTACAACCGACTTAAAGTTGATTTTATATGTCCTCATTTGCCCTCTATTTTCGATTTCTATGTAAAATTAAATGCAAACATTGTATTGTTAGTTCATCACTATGTCATTTATTCATTCGATGTGTTATATCTACATTATTAATAAATTATTTATATATTGAAATAATCAAAATAAATGTCTCAAATTTTGTCATTTTAACTATACTTGATGCTCTAAATAATTCGACTACAAAATAAAAAGGTAACAAATTGTTGCTATGATAATCATGGAAATCTGGTAAAAATCATAATCAAATATGTATTTCAGCATAGCAGATACTTATGTTAGTGTTTTTTTACAGTGTTAAATATTCTTGTATAATTATTTTACGTAGGGGAGGGGGGGTGTACATCAGAAACTATACGTAATATTTCAGGGGGTATAAAGAAAATGATTACCCTTGATTATTGGGGGGGGGGGGGGGGGTTGGAGTATTAGGAATACTGTTAAAATACTATCTAATGTACGAATGGCCCCTAAAGGTAGGTATGGGAACCGTTCTACATAATTCTGTTCACATTAGCTGATATTTTGATTAGGCAGAAAAATTGGGGATTTCATTTGTGTTCTGATTAGACAGTAGTTTCGTTTGGCCCTATTCCAATTAGCCGGAATAGACTAATTTAATTGTGGTTTGATGATTTCCCGAAAATGCCTACCATTTTGGAGTGTTCCAGTTATATTTTAGTCTGATAATTCAATTTGTTAAGTAATTTATTGTGTACTACAATTTTTTAAATCATGACGCGACCATGGCATTTTTCGCGACAATGATAATTTATCCTATTTAATTGAGAAATATTTTATATAACATCTATATATAAAAAATATAACGCGTTACAATACATAATGAAATTCAAATTAGGTAAAAAATAATATTCTGGTATCGCTAAAGGAGAATAAAATGTTAACATATTTATGAATTCTGCCAGACACTTCGGCTCTATGTCCTTTTGTATGGGGCAGCAAAAAAGTAAATGGTTTTATTATAAAAAGGTTAAACAATATTTATATTGAATAATAAAAACAGTATTTTAATATCTTTTAATTTATTTTGGTATTTTAATTGTTTTTATATATTAACTATTTAGTAAATAGTTTCACTTTCTCCACGGTTATAGACTGATATGTAAGTATTAAATTTCTCTCTAATTTTTTATTATTTTATATTACTTACCCTTTATTAAAATTTGTTTATAGTTTTAATCGAATTATTTTGATTTAATTGTGGTTCTCCGTGCGTTTTGCAGATTAATAAAATTATGTTTTGATATTATTTTCGTACACATTCGTTGAAAACCCTTGACTTGTGGGGTATTTAAAGAATTCCCTTAAATTTGGGGTACTCCTTAAAATTGCTTTATTTTTAATGTTGTCTATACAGCCTTACAGGTCCATAGGAAGTGAATAAATTTTGGTGCAGCACCAATGTCTAGTAAAAAATAAAAAACAACAAATATGTAATTTTTAAAAAGGATCACAAAAATGTACAGTATTGAATTGCATCTCTAGTCTAAAATCTCTTATAACAAGTAATTTAATCAGATACCTTATTTGTGTGTCAACAGGGTTCATCCAGATCCTAGAATTTTGTCAAAAATACTTTTAAAAATGTTATTGTACTGGATTTTTTTTATTCTGTTGGCTAATATATATTTTAGTATAACAACCTGATATTGTAATCAGGGTTCATACAGATCCTTTAAACAGGGGTGTGAATCTGCTGCTTTTTAGCAGAATTCCGCTTTTTTATAAAAAAAAAATGTAGTCATTTTTCAGATTTTTCTAAATCTGCAATAAAAATATGGGATGGTGGCGGTCTAAAGCCCCACTTACACGAGCATCTTGGATGCCCATCCAGGATGCTGTCAAAAATGGCAGGATGCTCATGTAAGTCAAATTTTTTTTGGATGTCTGATGCTGTCAGCATGTGGAGCCAAGCTCTACTTTTGATGGCATCCTTACAGTTTGATTGGCTATCATCGCTTTTTGCCAAAAAATAAATAACACATTAAAATAAATAAATAATATAGATAGTATGAGCATTTTATTATTAATCAAGATATGAATTGCTCATGGTGATCACTTTTGTATCAATATAAATTAATAAAAAAATACCCATAAATATTTATATTAAAATTTTTGTATAGGAATTTATTTTTTTATTGTTGATTAAATGCTTATCACTAATTAACTTTTAGATTAATAAATAGTAATAAACACCACTGCTCTTTCTGGTGTTAAGCTTAGTAGCCCTCTATAATTTTTTTGGGCCTTCTGCTATAATATGTAATACCATTCTCACCCCTGTTTAAAGTTTAAATTTTTAGGTGATCCTTTTATAAAGTCTTAAAATTCTGCATCTTTATTTATTTTTTTATAATCAGTATTTTTTTCCTATAAGTATTGTTTTAAAAATAAATACCTACTCTTTTATTACAAATATGTTGGTTTTAATTTTTTAGTCAAAGGGGCTTAAAAGTCTTACATTTTTTATTAGAAGCCTCTACAAACCCTGTGTAATAGTTAACAGTATTGCCACACAATCCGGAAATTTGGGAAAAGTAGTTTAATTAGACAATCTAAAATCTAGACCAGGAATAGTCCTTAAAAATGGCTTCAATAACAGAAATCTAGAAAAAGTATTTAGTTATTAATTTATATTAATTAAGATCAGGGGTGTGATTCTTCTGATTTTAATCACATTTCTGATTTTTTTTTAGTAAAATTTGTTTGCCCTCTACTGTTTGAGTACATGCAATTAAATATATTGCACCCACCTCCATAACATTTTTTTTAAATATATAATATTGCACCCCTAGTTTACATTTGATTTTATAAATCACACTCCTGTAAGGTATATCATTTTGTATTATTAGATATTTCTTTTATTGTGAACAGGGTTGCCACAGATCAGGGAATTTAGGTATAAAGCAAGATGTCAGGGAATTTTTAAATAAATGTGGTTTTTCATTTGACTGCAATGCATTTGTATTATATTTGTTTTCAACCAATCAGAACTGAGTATTCTTGAACATTATTTATTTCTCCACAAGCAATGAGGGGTGGTTGTAAAATTTGTTACACTCAGCATCAGGTTAGTTTAACATATCCTTGTTGATTTAGTTAGAATTTATTTTTAGAACTCCATAAAACTAGTATAATTGTCATGGCAAGACAGTCTTGCAACTGCTGTGAGTGAACATTTTCTCAGTTTTGTCACCTGGGTACAAATGGTTAATTGACTATACTTTAATTACACATAGTAATAAAAGTTAGTGCTGATGTAAAAACATTTAAATTTAATGAATTTTATTTTTAAAAAGTTGTATCTAAGTTATCATAGGGATTACTGTGAATATTTGTAGCCCATTATATATATATAGTCATTCTGCATGGTTTTATTTCTAATCTGTTGGGCACTATACTTTTAAATATAAAATATAATTTTTTGATATATCCACCAAATAAGCATCCATTTTGACTTGATCCAATTGTCAAAATTTGTTGTCCTACATGTAATGATAATTTCACCGTGTGGCCTCACTATGAAAGTAGATTTGAGTTATATAATAAAAAGGAGAATTGCTGTGTGTATGTCTCTTACTGGGGAGGAAAAGGCTGTCAATATATGTATGTGCTGTATGAATGTGTAAAACAAAAGTTGTTCATAAAAGAAGCATTTATTTTGACAATACTCCTAACTTCTTACAGAAGAATGTGTGCTCATTTGGATATCATTAAAGGCAACAGAATAATCTTGGAGCTTTCTTTTCAAAACTAGTTTTCTGTCTAGTTTGGTTTTTTTATTGCATGTAGCTCTGCATGACCTAAGGACCACAGCTGATTTTTCTAATAAATTTTGTTCAGCAACCTGGTCACATATGAAACTTAGCAGGATAGAAGTTCACCAATATCAACAAAGCCTTAGAAATCCTGTACCAATGACCTATATTCTGCACCCAAGAAAACTTATTCAGAATTTTTGGCTGAATAGTAAGTGTTTCCCATTGACATAAGAAAAAGAGGCAAAGTGACCACTGAACCTCAAACTGTTTTGATGTAAGTTGCATTTTTGTGCTTGTGTTAGTAGCCATTTTTTGCTAATACTACTGTAGTAAGATTGTACTGCTGACTCAGATTATTGACTCAATTCTAAAATGAAAAAGATAACATTTCAATGGTAAACAGCTACTTTAGGCTAAAGTGAAAAAAAAGTTCAAGCCAGTCTTATATGTAATTCCATAGAAAATTTTTTATTAATAATTATCATCATTTTGTACCATATATATGCAGTAAAAACTATTTATCAAAATGATAGCAAGTCAATGAAGCTGGAACTTTTTTTTTCGTAATTCATTCTTTTACAATTTCATTGAATTAAATAGGGGAAATCATTGAATAATATCATTAAAAAGCATATTTATAGCCATTTTTACTAATTGAAATTTGAGAAGTGGTTCCCCATAAAATTCCTTTTCTATTGACCCAATCTACCACTCTGGCATTTCACACTTTTATAAAAAATATAAACATTTTCAGCCCTTCAGATCTCTTGAATTTATTTTTTTTCATGTTAATTTTCATACAAATTTTGTACAATAATATATTAGGCCTGTTCCCTCATAAAATAAAATTTATTAACATTGCATTTAAAAATCTTTTTTATTTTAAGAATAATCAAGAAATAAGAATATTGAAGGTATGTTATTAATTGAATACTATAGGATTATTGTGTTATACTCATTATAACAATAAAATGCAATTTAAAAAAGTTATCTAAGGCAAGTCATGCCATTTTGCCATGAAATTTCATTTGGAAATAATTGTGTTTTTAATTATCTTGTACAATAATAAAAATAGTCCTAATAGAGATAATTTTATCAAGGTAATCATTAAGTAGGATAATTTTAATCTATTAATAAATTTTTGATTTTGAGTTAGTTGAAATACAGATTCTATTAACCTATCTAACACATGTTTGCAATATATTTTCATTTAAATGTAAATGTGAATGCTTGTCAAGGGATACTAGTTAATTAATATAACAATTCATTTTCATTAAACTCTGCTAGAATTTCTGAAATACCATTCATACAAAGTCAATCATTGCAAGTGATGGTTTGATGGATTTCAAAATCAAACATCATTTAAAAAATGAAACTGTAGACGAAGATCCACATCCAAGAAAAGTTGCTCGTGTTTCTAAGTAATTTATAATGCTTGCCAGAACTTGTGTGCCACTTGCTTGTTCTTGTGTTTAATATAATTAAATTGTGTTACATTAATGCTTTAAAGTAGTATATTAACTTAGTAATAGATCTAATTGTAACATTGAAGTTGTTAGCATACAATAACATCTTTAACCCTAATAAACATATATATTTGACTGTTAATATGTTCATTTAGGAACTAATTATAGTTGCTTGATTATTCCTTTTCCCTTTTAAATTAAATTGTTTGATGATTATTTTATTGATTATAATAATTTAAAATATTTTGATGTATTTATGTTCAATATTGACCTTTGCATACATTTTTAGAGATTCTCACTGTCAATCAGCAACTATGCCAAACTTTAACTATGCTGAACAGACCTATATTATGATCAAGCCTGATGGTGTTCAGCGAGGGCTTGTCGGAGAAGTGATCAAGCGTTTTGAGGCTCGTGGCTATCACTTGGTTGCCATGAAAATGACACGTCCAAACAAACAGCATTTGGAAACCCATTATAAAGACCTTAAAGACTTGCCCTTTTTTCCTGATTTGATCGCATACATGCTGTCAGGCCCTGTTGTGTGTATGGTCTGGGAAGGTTATGAGGTTCGTCTAGAAGGCAATTTAGTAATTTTTGTTCTTGTAAGTTTTATTAACATTTCGGAAACTTATCTTTATAGGTAGTGAAGATCGGTCGTATGATGTTGGGAGCCACAAAACCCATTGACTCACAACCAGGCACCATTCGAGGAGACTTCTGTCAGGTGACTGGTAGGAACATTATCCACGGCTCGGATGCTGTCGAGAGTGCACAGAGAGAAATTGCACTCTGGTTCAAACCCGAGGAAATTCTCACCTGGGCTTCCTGTACCAAGGATTGGGTTCATGAATAAATGTTTATTTTTGACTAAATATTTATTTATAAATGTTCTTTAGATTAGAGTTTTTGTGTGGTAGCAAGGCTGCGACAATATAAAGTCCATTTATTTGTTTGTTCTCATTTACTAATGTGATTGTGTTTTTTAGATTTATTCGAATTAGTATGATCATGGTGTTTATGTATGTACTAAATATAATATTTGGTTTGCTTATGTTGTATTTAAGAATCATAAATGGGAATTGTCCGAAAATCATGAAATTTTTATGTGATGTTGCTGTCTGAGCAAAAATGTAATTTTCGGAGTAGAACGTGCTATAAGTAATGATTATGTACAGTATTTTTGTCTAAATATTAACGTGTACTCCGTCTAATCAGAAAACCAATAGAATCCTCCAATTTTGTCTATTGATACAATATTTCTAAAAATGAATAGTCGGAAGACTGGTTAATGTGATTTATGAGCAAATTTGTAGAGCCGTCCAGGCTGTATATTTTACCTACTATCATAATTTTCACAGTTATATTCGTACCTTTATTTGGGGATTATAAATAAATCCGACATAATTTTCTGCAGTCATTAACGATTTCAATTATTGACATGTTTAGAATGACACTATTAAACAAGCTAGCTAATTGCGTCACTTATTCAAATGTTGGCCACCATTTAAATAGGCACTTTAGAGCCAGTTTCAAGAAATTTTCTATTACAACTACCTACTAATAATTGATTTTTGTCTAATCGGAACGAAAAGGTTACATTTTTGGTGTTATGATTAGCTAAAGTGGGACAACCAAAAACTTCAAGAAAAGAATTAGCATCATAACCAGAGATATATCATATTAAAATTCATATTTTCAAAAACGTGCTATCTGCATTTCTATTGGCTGAAAATTTCGAAAGGTTTGTGACATTGATAGTTTCGGAATTCCAAGTTGACGGAAAACACCTACACCTTATTAAGTCTTTTTCAAAATTATAATTGGGTGCTCCGCGCATACAGCCAATAAAAAATATAATATTGAGAAATTTTGTTTAATTTTTTATAATTACAAAACGTAAATTTTTATAAACTTATTATATAAAAACGATGTTAAAATAGTGTTAAATGAAATAACTATTAAATGAAATATCTGTTTCATATAACCAATGATATACCATCGATATAGACTATATGAGTACCTATAATGAAAATTGCAAAATCAGAAGCATGGTTAATACGTTTTATAATGATGAGAGTCTACATATGTCTTCACTTAGTAGAAGCATTTTTCCTCAATATGCTAATCTTTTGTCACATTGGACAATAATTATAGACCTCAATTATATGGTTAATTATGAAATTTATATTTAATTTAATCTTATTAATATATGTAGTAATAATTTGTAGACTAATTGGCGGATATTATATGCATCTTTCCTACACAAGAAATTGCCGCAATTATCACCGGTCGTCAGATTAGTTAACATACTAAGTAGAGTTTTATTTCCAACCTGTTTTAGCTGTATGAGTTTTATTTCTTAGCTGTATTTTTTTAAAAAAAGGTAAAATTAAAAGTTTTTTCTTTTATCTTTACAACTGTTAACAAAAAGTCTTTTGTTAGTTGATATAAACTTCAAAACGTCAGTAGATCATGTCCATTTTATTTAGTACAAGTTAAAGAAATACCATAGGCGGGAATTGCAAATATTAATGTTAGAAACAACCGTAAGAAACAAACTATCGATTTCTTTTATTTTTCTTGATCACTTATTTGCGAATACATACTAGTTATACGTTATTCAATTCATTTTCATTAACATAAATATACACAAAAACATATTTTTAAAAAGATTGCACCTTACTCACATGAAATTCTATACTAATTAAATTAATTATATCTAATTTATTAGGTGTATCATCTGTTATTTAATTTTATTAGTCGATATCCAAATATGCTAGTAAATTTGCATAAATACAAATCAGAATATAGTTCTAGAACAATTTTAGGAGAAAATAATAAAATATCAGTATGGAAAATGGAAATATATTTACAATGGTTTATGTACATATTTCAATAAGATAAAGTAGCAAACAACTCCGCTTAATTAAGTAAAAGTTTAAGAAAAATTCAATTTGAATGTAGTAACAATAACCAGTTATAGTAATAGTTTATACGGCCGTACCACGCTCCAAATTCTGCTTCGTCTCATCAGTATACTTGCCGTAAGCACGCTCCAGTTTCTCGTTATATTTTTTGTTTCTTTCATTGATGTAGTCCACATCTGCGTCCTCATTAAAGACCCTTCGACGACTGTACTTAGACCTGCGTGTTACCTGCTCCTCCAGATCCTTCACCATCCTATCTACGGCATCTTTTGAGTCTTTACGTTGAGTGAGCCCCAAAGTATCGCTTGTAGGGAACATAAGATCGCCACTATGATGTGTTTGGAGAGAGAAAGGATACAGTATTACAATAATACATAATGACAGCAATATTTTGATAAGGAAGAAACATTATTTAATATAATATTATATAAGGGGTCTGATTAACTCCTTACATTGATATATATACGAATATATAATTTATTACGAAAACAAAAGGGTTAATAAATTTTATGTTACTATGGCTTCAAGGAATCGATTAATAGTGTGCAATTATATAAATTAAAAAAGAAGATTAATTATGTAAAGAAACTCATCCTACTATAATTATTAGTATAAGAGAATATAGTATAATTATTCTAAATAATTCTCAAATTATTTTCCTGAGAAATGTTACAGGGTTGCGCACAAAGATATACCCGTAAATTTTTAAAATAATTTTCACAACAATAAAAAATGTCATTACATTATAATGTGTTTATTAATAAAATAATGTATAACAACTATTGTTCAGTAATCTGTGTGACCTTCACGAGTGGAGATCACGCTGCCATGCGAGAGAGAAAATATCGAAGCAAGCATACAAAATAATTTGATGTCATTATCAAGTTTCTATGAAGAACATTTTGCAACGTTACCATGCCATTCTAATCGTTGATTGAATAAAGATAAGATTCGACTCTGCCCTTAATAATTGCACCCATATTCTCACATGGATTCAAGTCTGGTGAATTATTTGGCCATTGGCTGTTATCAAAGAAGTTAATGTTGTTTTCTTTTAAAAGTGTGTTACCAGAACTTTGAAACATAGTGCCTTATCATGAAGGAAGATTACTTCTGCTGGGACTTGCATATTTTCTTTTTTATTCAAGAAAGAAATGACTTGATTCAAGATTGCCCCTCGTAAATATTCTTGTATAGGAAAGATGCATCACATATCAGCCAATCAGAGTCGACCGATACTAAAAATAGAATCACATGCTGGGTGAGTAAACTTTATTGCTGTCATTACTTTGTCATTTTGATGGTTGTGTTTTCGACTGACATAGATGAAAAATACATCTCTGTAAACAACATGTAGGAAGTCATCACCGCATCAAATACTCACAAAACCAAAAACGGTTTTCACGTTGTTGAAGTGTCTTGTGGGGCTTCTTGATCCCATGAAATGATTTCATCTTAGTTGAAAGCATGTATAGCGTTGAACTGTACGGCGAGAAAGACTCAGACCATATCCACTAGCTGTTGCAATTTGTTGAGACAATTTCCGCACCCTTTTTTATATATATATTTTTTACTACATTTTCATAGAATATGAAATTAAATTTTTTTTTTATATTTTTAAAGCGCCACCCTGTACAATTAATAAAAGTTCAATATGAGTGTCAGAACCATTGACTTATATATTATTTATCTAGACTGGCAAACTAATCAAAAAAATGTCTAGAGCGCAGTTCAATTATATACGGTATTAGTTTCGTTTTAAAGAGGGTTTTCAATAAATATTAATTGATTAATTTATAAATTTCATTAATCTTACAGTTAATGTGGAACATAGTAAACTTACAGTTTATCCTTTTCTTTCTCATAAGCTGTCATATCTGGTTTGGACTGATTTGTGAGACGCAGATATTTTCGGTAAGAGGCCTGCTCGAAGTCTGCAAATCCTGTGTCAGGATTTCGCTTTCGCTCTTTCTTTCGTTCCAACTTGCTTGCTACATCTGCTGGTATGTCCAGGTTTTGTAGACGATTAGGGTCTAATCCCTGGGAGGTGCAGGTGCTACGAAAACTCTCTTCATTTTCCTCCCACTCAAGTCGACGTTGTCGAACCTCCCAGTTGCTAGGCAACTTACTGCGTTTGTCTTCGGCCACTACCTCGAGGTGATTTTGTTTGCGAGCCTCATTCTACATTGGATTTTGATAAATAGCAGGTGATTAAATATAGTTAACAAATATATTATTATATTAAAAATATTATATATATATAATATTTGTAGCTTTGAAAAGATGTCAGTATAATTAAAAAGAACAATTAATAATATAGGTATAGTATCGACTTTTTGAGCACTGCGTAATGCAGAAAATCCTCCGCGGATTTGTGCATTATGGTCCGATAAAAGTCGATATTAATATAAATTATGATACATTCTTTGATGAAAGCAATTTTTAAATACTTCATTTATCCTTCATTCTTTGTCTGATGCAGTATGAGAAATGATTAATTTTAACAGTGTAATAGGCGCAACCATATTTTGATTAAATAATAAGAAATTTCCTTCCTTTCATTGCTAATTAACGGATGATTTATCTGGAACTATTAAATTGATCAACACATTGGCCTAAATAACCTTCAAACTGAGGAGATTTCCAAAATGTTTGAAGAATATTCAGATCTGGATGAATTTATTTTACATTAGTTGAATAAAGAAGAAGAAGGACGTGCAAATCAAAGAACACAATACATTAAGTCCAACGACATTGCATATCTTAATTCTTATTTTAAACGATCAATACCAAAAATATTGCAAGATAAAGTGTTAATGACAATGTTATTTATCATATTGGATTCAAGGAATATGATATTGGGATATTAGAAAAGAATAGCTGACAATTCAACACGATGGAAATGGTGTTGAATCTATCGATATAATAAACAATCCCCGGGAAAAAACCCACAAGCAGAAAGCATTACGAGCAACAGATTAACATTGTTGTTTACGGAACTACTGAAAATGCGACAAAATGCACAATAATAGCCATCAAATTATATTCAAGTAAAATCCTGAAGAACGCTATTTGACTTTTCCTAAAGCCTTCGATAAAAATCCGAAATTGAATCACGGAGAAAACCTGGTATTCTGAAACGCAAGTTCTTGGAATGTATGCGGAAATACTTTGCTCTCAATAAATATATTTCAGTCCGGAATAATGAAATAGATTATCTTGTAAACTGCATCATAATAATCAATAATATAATTTTAGTATTTTATTTATGAATACATGTAGAAAAAGAAGCAAGAGATGTCCATCACTGAATATTTTAAAAACGAAACTAATCAAAAATATTTTGTTTCGGAAACTTCACTATGAAATATTTAAATACGAAATAGATTATATTCATAATTATAGAAAGAAAACCTATAAATCTCACTCGTTGAAGGTTCAAATTCTTCAATTTGTTCAAACGCTGATTCTTCTTTTCTTCTGCACTCAAAGCATCTGCCTTTGAAGTAGATGGTTCACTCATTATGCTTAAAATTCAATAACACAAATTTACTGATTAATATATCTGATATAAATTGTAGAATAAAATAAGTAAACTAAATCAATAGATTTGAATAAATAAGAAGTTATTATATACTTTTCTATTGATGTTAATTATTTCTATCCTTTTTAAACAATAGTATTAATGTGCTATTTCTATGATTTTCAAACTACACATGTTTGAAATTAATAAGGATTAAAAAGATTGAGTATAAATTATCCATTGATTAATAAAACAGAATTCATTTCATAAAATAATTTTGCTTTGTCTAGATCATATTTATTGAAAAAAATCTAATAAGGTGATATCTTGATAAAGTAAAAAAATATATGAATTATTCATGTATCATAAATAATCAGTGAACACCATACCTGGTTGATAATGAAATAATTATAAATAGGAAGTTAGCCAAAAAGAAGTACTTCTTTCAAATTAGGAAATTTTAATGATAAATTGTTTACTTTAAAAATGGTAAACTCGCAAATATTAAAAATTACATAAAAATGGATACAACTTTCAAATGAGATTCTCAAAAATAGTACTGAAATGGGGATTAAATACTTGCCTAATTAATAAAAATAAATATTTAATCCACATGATCCTAAAAAAAAAAGTTCTGCTTTTTTAATTTATCAATTGCATCATTAAATATATACATCGTGACAGGCGCCTCTGGGGAGGGGGGCAGATCCTCCCCAAAATTATTTCTCATCAGAAAATTTAATCACGTAGTGGAAAAAACATTGTGCCTTTTGAAAAACTTGTATTTAGATGCACTATTTAAAGAAGGTAGCATCTAAAATAAGTAGTAAATCACTATATACAATGCTAAACGAAATTCATTCTCTATTCAAATAATAAGTATATAATTCATTGAGGCTATCGATTTGCACCAAGGAATCCTTTGAGCAAAATGATTGTTCAATATATTGAACAAATTAGAATTTGAAAAAGATGACATCTGTGACGAACTTTTTTTGGGGTGATTGTGATGCCTTAAAACTCGTAGAATTGCTATTAATAATGCCCACAACAAATTACACAAATGAAAGGTTATTCAGGAGTTTGTGTCACCTTAAAACCTTATTGCAGAACTCAATCGTCACAGAATCGTCTCAACATAATGTAAACAAAATTACTCTCAAACACACACAAAAAAGCTTTGGCGATTCAATGGGGGGTCAGAAGGCTACACCAGTATCTTTTCAGACAAAGATTCAAAATAGTTATTGATCACAAAGCCCTCCAAAATACCTTCAACCCAGAAGTTTCAGTAGGTAAGACTACATCAACGATGTTGCAACAAAGAGCAATTAAATTATCAGCATACCATTATGACTAATGAGTAAAGAAATACCTCGATCAGACTATTTATCCTACTATTTAAATACCTCGATCCTATTTATATACCACAAGCCCACATCACCCCTTGAAACACTGTCAATCAACTACCCATCGGTAGAAACAAGTTGGTAACTGAAATAAAACTCCCATATGGATTTGTCATAGCAGGTTTACATAATGTCTGGTCACAATCGGGAAAAGAGATTTCCAAGTTTGAATGCACAATGGGATGGTTATCTAAATCTAATAGATTGGATGGTTATTCCACCAACATGCCAAGAAGCAATGATAGAACATCTTCATATCGATCATCTCGGATGAGAAAACATTAAATTTCTTGCAAGGCTGATCTGTTGGTGGCAGTCCATTGACAATGATAACATGACCTACCTACAGAACTGTCCAAATGCCAATGCAATGGAAGCCACACTCACATCCAAACAGGAAATCTTGGCCACTGACGTTCACACACATGACATGCATGCACATGTATTATTGTGGGCCTTACCTGGGGAAAATACTATGCCTTAATAGTAGCAAATACTAAGTAAGTTCCCAGAGGTGTTCTACGAATGCAACAGCTGACTTCACTAAAAGTGACCTATGCCAAATGTTTTCAAGGGAAGAAATTGGGCAGGTTGTCATTTTAAGCAAAGGCAGTCACTTTACTGGTGAAACATTACAAACATGATTATGATCAATCGGCTGAGATCCTGTGTTTACAGCTCATAGGCACCCTTGCTCAAATGAGCCGGTCAAAAATGTTGTGAAAACATTAAAAACAGTAGTGATGGCGAATCAGATAAAAACTTTTGACAATCTCAATAATTGCATAGACACTTTTTTATTACAGTATCATAAATGACAATTCAGTAAATGCAACCACCAGGAAAACTCCTACCACATTAAGGGTAGGAATTTATGATCCTCTGCAAATATTGATACTACTGAAATTACTTTCTTTCATGGTAACAACACCAGACCCTGTGATGGACTAGTATTAGCTCCTAAAGAAAATCAAATGTTCAATATTATGGACCACATTGATGGCTCAACCCATGTCCAAAATGTAGATCAAATCAGTATTTCGATTCCAATGTCTCCAAAACAAATGGTTACTTCAATCCTGATTCAAAAGCCTCTCACTAGTTCTACAGAACATATGACTACAATAATCTCAATCCCATTTCACAACACTACAGAAAAAGATGACCGAACAACAACTCCAGGTACTGAACAGGTGACAATTTTTTATGGAGATAAGTCAACAATCCTGGCTCTCCTTCCTCCAACTCAAAGAACAATTTGAGGAAGAAATGAATTAAATAATCTCAACTGAAACTCAATGATAATGGACTCTAATTCAACAGGGAAGAGTTGTGACAGCAAACTATATTATAATTATGTTTGTATTATATTACTATAATAATATATCAACTTACATATATATTATTATTGTTTTAGTGCACTAATTAATTCTTATTGAATACTCCTGTTCTATATAATATGCCAAATGCTTCAATAGACTTAGTGAAAAATTGGACAAACATTTACAAAGAACCAGGGCCAGAGAATGTGTATCTGATTCCCTACAAAAAACTGTGGTAGCGTGTGATAGATAGCTTTTTACTTATTTCAGTTGAATTTGTATTTTACTATGTTCATCATCAACTAAAATAAGTAAAAAGCTATCTGCATTTAACAATGAATCAGCAATGACTTAAGTGATTTATCTGTTATTAAGATCCACAGATGTTTACATTGTAAGAAATTGGTAAATATATTTGTAATATACCATCCCAGATGCATGTTAATGTGGTGTTTACTTGTAGATTAATTTACATATATGTACAACATTTATTAACATTTAATGTAATAATATTCCAATTTTTGAAAAAAGACTAATGGCCATGTGTGCCTCTCACTGTATAATAAAGATTATCCAGTATCTTAGTGCCTCTCATTGCAAATTATTATTTTATATGTAATAGTCAAAGATTTTCCAATTGAGATCTGGAGGATAATAAAATTATATGAGGCAATTAGTCTGCCATTTTATTTTGAACAAACAAGATACATGTGATAATAAAAAAACTACCTAAATAATTTGAAGCTAAACTTTTATTTAAATATTTATTATATTTTTTAAAAAACAAGTGTCTTTTAAATGGGATGTACCAACAACAAACAATTTGAATGGTACAAATGGTTTGCAAATGAGACAGTTATGTATGTACCAACAACATAATTTAAATAAAATAAGATTAACAAAATTATAACATATGACAGCAAATAATCAAAAATTATTTATTGAAATATTAAATTTATTTGCTTATAAACAGCAATTTTATGTCAACTTAATGTATATTTCTTGTTGGTACAATAATTTTGGCTGTTCCATCAATGAATGTACCATAAGTTGACAAATTCATTTTATATGTTAATAAATAATTTTGATAAACATAAAAATACTGATTTGCTGTCATATGTTATAATTATGGTAATCTTATTTTATTTATAATTTGTTGTTAGTACAATATTTTTTTGGCTATCTTAAATATGAATTTAAATTGACTTAAATTTGAACATAGAACAACTACTATACAATATAATACAGTCAATATACAATGCTATAGTCAAATAATTATATGCTATAATATGTAAATAATATTTTTTTATAAATTTATTGTTGGTACAAATGGTTTGCAAACAGGGTGTACCATCAACATATTCATTATTGGTACATCACATATGCTTCTGGTACACAACATTTATTAAAAAAAATTGGTGGTTTAGATACTGAGAAAATTAAAATTTGCAATCACCCTGCATTTCATGTCAATTGAACTCCAGATATTTATCAATATTACTCAAATTTAACTAGTGAAAGATAGGGTTGCATCTGTTTGGCAAATTCATATGGTTTGCAAACTGTATAAATGGTTGACAAATAATGCTTCAATAAAAGTGCCCCAATTTGCATTGAAATTGGATCAAATGATACCCACCATCATCATAATGATGTCAAGACATTTTATTGACAAAATATTTTGCACTTTTTGTTTTATTGATTCGACAAACCAGTAAATGATTTGCAATCAACCAAATTACAATATTGTATGGGACTGTTATTGACTGCTATTTATTTGAGGCAGCAAATGGTCAGATAACAAAACCTTTGGGAGAGGAGGTTAATAGAATGTACAAAAAAGATATTGATATGGAGAAAATAGAATTAGAAGTGAAAATGTTATCCTGTATCTTTAAAGATGGTGAAGTCAAAGAAATTAGCAAAGTTTCTAAGATATGTGATAGTATGAACAGACAAAGTGCAAGCAAAGTGTTATTAACTGAAATACACAAACTTTTAAGTATTTATATAACTATTCCAGTGACAATATCATTTGCAGAAAAATCATTTTCAACTCTTCAGAAAGTAAAAACATATCTTAATTCAAAATGAAAAAGAATGGTTAAATTGCTTTTTACTCATGGCTTGTTACTCCACCCTTCAGGTGGACAGCCTAGGTGTTAATGTTCTTTTCCAGATAAGAAAGAGTAAAATGAATGCATCTTTACTTTTACAATTAATATATAATAATTATTTTATACAACATTATTTTAAACAGAAATAAGTTTAATTTTAAAATTAATAATTACATTGAGTTATGTGTCTTCTTCATGTTGTGCCCCCACTGACAAATTTTCTGTGGCTGCCTTTAATTACCTATTATTCACCAATAATGATAATATACAACAACAGTTCATTTACTATATGAATGGTTGGATACAAAAATATTATTAGTGAACCATAAATTATATGGTATGAATTATAAATATGGTTCATAAATTATATAAATTGACCAACTGGATGCAAAAGGTGTATAATGTATGCCAGATCCTTATTAGGCTACATAGAATGCAGTTTGGTGGAACAAAACAAAGAATTAATGAATTTGGTAGTTAATTCATGAGAAAATTACTAAATAACAACATTACTTGATTTGAAAATGAATATTTAAAATAAAGTATTAATTCCAAAGGTACATATATATATAAATTAACAATTAATATATAATAATTAAATCAGATGATACAGCCTGCCTTCCATGACAATTGTATTCTGTTTATAATGTATGCAGGATATATAACCTTGTTAGGCTATATATATTTTTAACTAGTTTTGCACAAATATTCATAACAGTAGTACAATTAATACTGCAGCTAGATAGGAATATAAATATATTATTTTAAAACTATTAGTTAGTTTAGTGTTTCTGGCTAGTTTTGGAAAAAAAAGAACCTAAATTATTGTTATACAAACAGATAATGTACAATTATCACAGGACCAATTGTCTAGGCCTAGCAAGTGCGATCTTTTCAGGTCTGCCTGCCACGGTTTATATAAAAAAATTGGGCTCTGCTCAAGATCTTAGCAATAATTTTCATTGAAAAAAATAATTTTTTACTTCATTTAATTACATTCACTATTTTTGGCTACATAGAAAAAGCCTTATTTCACATTATGTATGTATTATTAAAGTAGAATTCACCAAATTTGACTCAAACTTTAACAATAAAATTTTTTCAAGGAGCATAAAATTGTCTATAATAACACACAAAGTGTTATAAAGACTTTAATACAAAATTAATTAATCAGAAAACTACAAAATATTGTATAATTTTAAATAATCAGCGTATAACCCATTTAATACCAACTTAAACAAATTTTACTCATTTAAAAACTATTTATATTTTTTTAGAAATATTCATATTGCATTTGTTCAAAAGAATTTTTAAAAAGTCATATCTCCCCACACCGTCATATCTCTCTACACTGTCATATCTCACAACACCGTCATATCCCCCTACACTTAAAAATATAAATAATGCATTTTTTAAACAATTTTATAATTTCAATTAAATAAATAACGTGGGGCTATTCAAAAATGACGTCACGCAAATTTTGGCTATGTTTTACCCCATGATCCCCTTTGTATTACGTATAGTCACAAATATCGAAACCCCATAAAAATTTAGGGCGTTTCATTAATCTAACTATATATGGGTACTATATATAACGTACTGTATATATAAATATATATATATAGTACCTACAAAAACGTTCGCACAATTGTGAACTAAAAATGTAGTTAACAACTAGGTGTGTACATGCGTATATTGTATACAATAATTATTATAAAAATCTATTCAGCAGGATACATTTTTTAAATAATTGAAATAGTTGTAAATAGCGATTTGAAAATGTTCCGACTTTCTATTGGTTAATAATATTGTTTAAGTTAATAATGTAAACAATTTGGAGGGGCTCCTCACTCAAGGAAGCGACCTCGAGCTCCTTACTCGAGGGATGATTCTGAATACGGGCCTAATATACAACGGATTAT
The DNA here is from genome assembly GCA_034780395.1 of Vannuccia rotundouncinata. NCBI lineage: Eukaryota > Metazoa > Platyhelminthes > Proseriata > Coelogynoporidae > Vannuccia > Vannuccia rotundouncinata. The sequence continues at coordinate 22,316 of JAUZNC010021600.1, forward strand.
TGGTCAACTGACAGGTCAACCAATAATCTGTTCCTACAAAAATCTTAATTATACAGGGTTATTATATGTAATTACTAGAAAAAGTAGGTACTATAAAATAAAATAGTTATATAAGATGATAGTTATAAATAATGCTTTCATTATAAAAATCTGAAAATTACACAAGGTTATTAATTTTATTATTAGAAAAATAGGTATAAAATACATCTGCGTGTGATATATACATATTTGGCGAAAATTTATCGGTAGGTATTTTAAAGATTAAAAACATTATTGGAATCGATTTTAGACATTCCAAAATTAATCGTCCTTTTCCCACTGAGAGATCATATTTTGAATAGAATAAA
>JAUZNC010021611.1:0-22644 GCA_034780395.1 Vannuccia rotundouncinata
CTTCTTTTGAAATATTTTTTAGTTTGTTTATAAGTTTCCAACCCATACCGATCTTAGTTTTCCTTCTAGGTATGCTTTAAACCTTGCACACATATATTAATTATAACAATTAACTGCATAAATTGTACATTTTTGTACAAATTGTAAATTATTTCATCGTGAACCAAAAATAAGCAACATTTATATGCATTAATATGAACTATATATTTAATAAAAGAATGGACTAATGTACAAACTAAGGATACTTCAACAAGGATACTCTAACTAGAAAAATATATTATTAAATATCAGCAAAAAGAATAATAAAAACATTTTTTTTATTTCAAAACAAATATAACTAAAATTTAAAGTGAGAAGAATTTTAAAATATATTTAAAAAAGGATAGCCATCATTAAAATAGACTCATAAATAGATAAAAAGGTTGGCGGCAGACAGGACACCTATTGTCCTGCAAAAGAGGTCCACAGATTCCACAACATCTGTGACCACATTCCACCAAAGCATGTGTTCTTGAGTTTGTTAAACAAACCGGACATAATTCGGCTTCCTGCACGTGTTCTAGATCAAGGGCTTGCCCGCCGACCAGATCGGAGGCTTGGTCATCAGCCTGCAGATTAGGGGCTTGTATGTCAACCAGAATTGGGGCTTCAACGTCATCCAGAATAGGGGCTTCAACGTCATCCAGAATAGGGGCTTCAACGTCATCCAGAATAGGGGCTTCTACGTCATCCAGAAAAGGGGCTTCAACGTCATCCAGAAAAGGGGCTTCAACGTCATCCCTTTAACGGTGCTCGGATATATATATATATGACAAACATTTAAAATAGATTTTTTAAAGTATAGTACTTATATTTTCCTAAACTGGAGTATATAAATGTAGTAATTTACAAAAAGAAACTTTCTGCGTTTCGATTAGCTGAAAAATATCAAGTTGACAAGTGATGGGAAACACCTTCACCCATATAAATGTATAGTTTATAACCCACAATGATTTATAGGTTCGATACGTGGGCGTTTTCCACTACAAGCCTACAATATTAAAATACACAAATTTTTAGAAATTCAGAATTGTGAATACCATTGTGTATCTAAAGTGCATAGAATATCCAAAAGTGCATTCTAAAGTTTATATATAGCATTGAAACAAACACTAATTTCATTCTATTGAATGATTTCCGCTTTTACCAATTAAATATTATCTGATTTTATCTATAACTACTTTTTATAGAAACTAATTATGATAATACTTAGAAGAAACACTTTATTATTATAGGTATTGCAAAACTTATTACACTTTGCCATATTAATATACTGATTATTTCGTATATTAAAATAATTTCAAAAAACATTGAAAAATCAAATTATATTAAATTTTCGTAAGAGCTAATCCACAATTGATGATCTAACACACTTTTTCACTTTGGCTAATAATAATATCCTAATATATTATATTTTTCAAGCTTTATCAACACAAATTATAAAATCGCTTCGAATAAATTTATGTAAAGAGTTTTGCAGGCATCATAGACATACATCAAGTAACAGGCGCAGATCCAGAAAATCATATTGGGTGGGGCGCAGTAAAATGTGAAAAGGGCACTTTTTGTATGACTTATCCATGTGCATTCGTATATTAAAAACTATCTTTATTTCGGATAAATTTCTATCTTAATCAAATTTAAAAAACAGAATTTTATTTTATATTATATGCAATCCGAGCTTGCGAGGAAATTTTTTTGGGTTTTTAGACCTTAGAAAGCATTTCTTGGCATACTCACAAAATATATACAGAATTTGTGCTTCGGAATTCCATAGAACAATGTTTTATTGAGTCAATATTTAGGGTGTTTATTAGGTATTGATAAAAGGGGCACTCTCATCTCATTGAAGGGGGCGCGCGGACCCGCGCCCCCCTCCCCCTAAATCCGCACCAAGAGTATAAGATAACCCAATGACTTCTAAATAGTATTTTAGTGTCACTATTTAAAAGTCCTTGGATAACCCATACATAGTATCTATTACCGGGAGTTATTTGGAATGAAAATTAAGTTATATAGGTGTTATATACAAAAAATTTACGAGATTTATTTGAACAAATTAGTTTTCAAATAATTAAATATTAATAATTTATATTTAATTATTGTAAATGTTATATTTTTAATGATGTCTTTAAAGTACATTGATGTTTTTAGGCATGAAACTTGATATACACCGTGAAATCATAAACATTTTTAATAAGAAATTATACGACAGTTATGAATTAGTATTATAAAATAATTGTAACATATTTGCGAAATAGAAATTATAAGTAACTGGCATGGCTAAACTTTAAATGTGTCCGATGTTTTTGATGTGTTGAATGAATGATATATACTTGTCCAAAACGGCAACAAATTTGCAGTCAAGTTCATATTTGAAATATTTTGAACCCCGCTTTGACGCACAAGATTTGAACCAAATTTTTCTTTTTCGGCCGGGATTTTTTTTAAAAGATTAATCGGTTTCTATTGTAACTGAATAGGAAGAAATATATAATTTTAAAAAATATTTCAATTCAAAATGGTTGGTAGAGAACAAACCGATAACTAATGCCTTCTAAGATACCCTTGATGAATCGGAATACTCGATATATTGTTTCCTCATCAGTTATATATGGGGCCGTATAGCACTTCACCGAATCGCATTTCGCCGAATAGAAATTAATATAATTAAAAAGTAGCATTTCGCCGAATGTTTAAAACTTTAATTAAAACTTATTATTAAAATCAAATTTTAGGTGAAGCATTTTAAAAAATCGAAAAAATTAATTATTTAAGTTCATGTAACGAAGACATGTTTTGTTGGTACCCATTTTATTACTTCTTAATAATTATAATAACAATTTATTCACTACTATGACAAGTTATGAATAGTATTTTCCGTCAATATGTTTATGCATGTTCGTATCAATTACATGATAACCTGGTGTAATTTTTTCATTGCATTAAAAATTGAATTATTATTCCCTCTTCTATTATAACAGAATATTATAATAGTTCGTAATTAAAACTAACTTTTGTATTGTTCCTGTTTCTATATGTGTACATATTTTGAATGTATTAAATATATAATGAATTTGTAATAATTATAATTCTTTTGATATAGCAAATAAATTAATGTATTAAAAAAGTAGTCAATACATGAACATAAATAATATAATTAATTATTGATTTTTTTGAAAAAGCTTGAAATATATAATTTTAATAATAAGACTATACCTATATGCACATTTGAAAAATAAAAATATTTTCAGAGTATATATATTGATTATTATATTGAATAAAATATGTACAATTCTGCCATTCTCACGAGATTGATATTTTTAGTAGATGTTTTTCTGAAAAAAAATATTTTGAATTATAGTGAATCATTCTACATTAATAATTTAATTGGTTAAACTATCCTTCCATTTTGAAAATCTTAGGAGATTAATATTAAATATATTTTAGACAATAATATATATTTTTGATAAAATGAGTATGATAATATAATATACAATTTATTTAAAAATTTCTAAGTAGGTATTCAATTTGTTATAAATATTCATTACTATACGTTTTCTGTATTTAATAGAAAAGCATCTTCAGCATATTTAAAAAAAATAATACGCTAATTTCAATATACAATGTGAAATAATCTCATAATTAAATTTATTTAGTTTTATTTACATTTTTTGAGATTTCAGGGATTTGAGATATATGTGAGATTTATAATAATTCTAATAAATAAAAAATGCATTATACTTACAAAATTACATTTAACAATATAAAATTTACAATTTTTCACAGTTAGGGATGTTACAATCAATGCAACTTTGAATAGCGATATAGAACAAATAAAATATTTCTCATAACAAAATATATGCACACTATGTGTACTCCTGAAATCGGGGCTATAGGGAATCGGGGAAATGCGATTCGGCGAATAGCTAATAACCTTATTTTTGGATGAAAATATTTCGACCATATCTAATGGAAGCCATTCCACAAATTCTTAAGATGCAACGATTTTAAAAATGCAATTACGTTACTACTTCAATTTTTAAATAGAAATTAACAGTCATATCTATCGGTATCATATGATCCATCCGGATTGAAAGGGTTAAATTGCTGGAACCATGAATCCGTTATCGGCCAAATTGAACAACTGTTTTGTCTAACATAAAAGTAAACCTTGTGGAATGATTTTAAATTAATAAAATTAATGAAGAATTCCTATTAGCTAAATAAATATCCGATCTACATAAGGTCATATAACCTTTAGTTACTTATGAATAAATATGAACTGTCATAATTAAACCGAAAAAAAATAATTTACTACTCATTAGTAGAATAACTACTACTTTTATGAATATTAAACAAATTGTAATGATTTGACCATATGAACAATTTTCCTTTTCGACCATATGAACAATTTTTCTTTTCGACCTTATGAGCATTCGATCATATAAACATTCGAATATATAATAATTCGATCATATGAACATTCGACGATATAATAATTCGACTATATGAGCATTCGATTATATGACGATTCGATCATGTAAACAAAATCTCATTTTGATTAAAGTAGGCGGTGTCTTTGTTTTTTCGATCATATGAACATTCGACTATATGATGTGTCCTCACGCAGAGTCGTGCGTAAGTTCTCGTTTTCACCATATAGAAGAAGGTACAACGTTCTGAAATACTTGCATGGAAGAATTGTTGCTACGCGCTAGGAACAACGAAACGTAAGAAGAAGAGCTGCAATTTGTTACATAATTTTTTTAAGACGACATGGATAAAAAGATATTCTGTTTACACAGCTCAACTGATTGTTTTCTCTGTTCGAGGACGAAAGATGGGTCAATATTTCATGTCTCAAAAAGGTGTGGCTTCACTCATGGCGACTCAGAAACTAGTTATCGATGAAGTGTTGGTCTTGTGGAATCTCCTGGTCACCAAAATACCAGTCATCAATGCAACCTCCGAGCGATCATTCTCCACTATGCGGCGAGTCACAATGGATATCGATCCACAATGGATTACGATTCACAATGAAGCTAGAAGGACTCAACCACATCATGATTTTGCATGTGCACAAAGAAGCAACGGATCGTTTAGATCTGAAGGCAGCTAATAAATTTATCAGTCATACGAATCAAAAAGGACATGCATATTTTTCGAAACTTTAAACTATTGTATATACACTTGATCTTAAAAAATATGTTGCGTCTGCAAGTGATTAAATCAATTCAATATGCTTACAACTGTTATAGTCCGGCAGTGGTTAAAATGAACCTTACAAAGAGTTGCATAGAAAATGTTTTGCATATATTATTTAGTAGGTATACGTGTGTCAATTAACAATCCGACGGCTGACAAACTGTCATCCTTGGGCAATTCTCTAGAAGCAAGATGGCGTCGAATATGGCCGCCAGATTTAATAAATTTCAAATATAGTACACTTACTGATTTCACGTTTAAATTATTATTTTAAATTTTAAAATGACCAATTTATGTGTTAAATTAAACAAAAATGCATAAATAAACATTTATTGCATGTAAACTAATGCACGTATGAACAGATCATCATAATCAGAACTGCCTTGACCATTATGACAGCCCAAAGTTTTGCAGTCCTGCTTTCAGCAGCAACATGGCTTATCATCTGATGCCATGTTAGCTGTTTCGTTGACGTCAGCTTCAATAAGTGGACGAAGTACTTCTTCAGTAAGTATTCGCAAGGCTCGTATACGTTTTATGGGAATTTTTTCCAATCAACATCTTCGTGACACTTCCAAACGTAGACTCAAGAATTTCAGACAGACCACTACCTGCCATTAACCTCCCACTGAACCAACGAAACTCATCAATGTGTGCATCCCTCCCAAACGCAAAATAACATCTCCAAATTGCTCTGGGTAGGCCCAAAGAACACTGACAGCCACTCTATATAAGTGTAAGTCGCATGTAAATACAGCATATTTTTGGCCACATCGAATCTGAGCCTGCCGCCGCATTGCCGTCATGATGGTATCTAGATCAGATGGAGTCATGTCTATGAGTGGAAGGTAGACAGTTTTAGTTGATGGTTGTTTTGCATGACTTTGTTGTCGACTCTCCCTCGTATTGTATCCGTTATATTCTGGGCATTCAGGTATATTCACTACATCTCTTACGTAACAAGAATCATTTGCTTCTGGCCGGGCCTTTGCTACAACCATACTCGATAACATCTTCAAATACAACAAAAACTTCCTGGACTTGTCTTAAGGCGTCTGTGGCTTCTTTGTTCCACTATAGTGTTCAATAGAGAAATCGTACTAAATTATTTCTTTCATTTCAGTAAAATGTACACGTCTTATGTTTGTTGGGAATTGAAACTGTGCTTCAATATGTTAATGTAGTTGTATTCTTGTATCATATATGATATCTTAGAAACTAGTTCGTTCTTGTTAAATATTTTAAAAAACGTAGTTGTGCCTCCAAAAATAAAACTTTTTCCAGAAGTACCCATTCTTAGTTTACACTCATTTACTGCAGGGAATTAGTTTTCATACAGTACATGTTTATATATGCATTTTGGAATAATTTCACACATAAATTAGTCATTTCAACATTTTAAATAATAATTAAACTGGAAAACGGTTCTATAATTTAAATTTAGTAAATCTGGCGGCCATATTAAACGCCATCTTGTTTCAGAGAGTTGTTCAAACATAACAGCTTGTCATCCGTCGGTTTCATAAACTACATTGTCTCAGCTATTCATATCTGTAAAAACATTTTCAATGCAACATGTTGCACGCTTTTGGTGTTTTGTGGGTTTCACGGCCGAAATATTAGCTCTATACCTAGTATTGCGCTTGGAAAAGTTTATATATCTGTAAAATATTTGAGCGATAAAGTAAAACACACGATTTGTTTTTTGTTCAAATTTTGAACTATGATTTGTACAAAAACTAACAATTTTGTCTTTTAATAGTTAGACTATTTATTACGAAAATGCATTGTTTTTTATCCAAGAAACGTATATCGCATTCAAATAATAACAAAATAGTAGATAATTCGGTTTCTAATGACTTGTCGTCGAGCCGCCCAAAAAGTGTGCCCCTCCCTCTACTGTGAAGATATGGCGCCGGGCCTACAACAGTATAGAAAATATTATTTTTATCAGTAATAATATTTTTAGTTTAAAGAAATCATTCCATTTTTAATTGGCAGTTAAAATTTTAAAATTAAATGATAAATTTCATTAGGATGTATTATGTAGTAGATAGAACTCAGATATTTGTAGTAAATTACTACATGTATATTTAATATTAATATAAACAATATTTATGTTTATAGGTAGTATATATATGTACAAATTACGGTATATATATACAGTAAAGTGTTTTATACGAACATTACATTTTGTACGTGCTTTTTTATATTGGAAAATGAAAAAATATAAAATTGTTACGACATCTGTCACTTTGTAATGGATTCATTTTATTCCAAAAGTTAAAAATTATATTCGTCAATGAAAAGAACTATAAATTCTCATAGGGGTAGACATAATGGGTCTACTCGTGCATCATATTAAGTAGTATATGGTATAAATGCTTTATTATATATTATAAAAATTATATAAATTATTTTTATTCACAATTTGACTTTTGCTAATAATGAAACATCTTTACATAAATAAAAGTTTTAAAATTTTAACATTATCATAAAGAATAATAATATGTAAAAGCTGTTATCATTGTTCTAGAAACATAGTGTACCAGATTTACAAAAAATATCAAAATTAAAAAAATTTAATTAAACTAGAAGAAATTAAATAATCATTATAATTATATACTAATACAACATAAAGCAATTTTAAATTTGTGGATCATTCTGTCATTTATACGAATTTAAAGGATCACTGATTTATTTAAGAATCACAGTTTTTGTGTTATTAGTTTATTGTCCGATATGTAAATGATTCATTCATTGTGATTGAAATTTAACAAACCATGATAATGTTGATGACCTACGTTCGAGGTACAAGTAGGTATACTATACACATGGATAAACTAAAGTAATAAAGTATTACTAAAGTATATCTTTAGTAATAAACCTTTAAATTATATAATGAAATTTTACATAAACATATATTTTACAGAAAAATAAATACAACAGTTTGATTGGCACATAAAAACGTTCTTTCTAAAAACAATCATTAAATTTACCATTGTTCAACAATGGATCGGAATTAAATATATTGACCATCATAGTAAATTTATCTACACATAATATAATCAAAATTATTTGAATTCCTGTGTTCTATTGATCGTGAAATAACGTGACAAGTATTTACAAAACAAAATATAGCCAAAAGAAATTTGTATGTTATATCTGCCGTTATAATATTAATATTTGAATAATTACATTTATCATGAATATTTTATTTGTAACATCAAAAAATTGAGCGATATTAAATGCAACATAATAAATATGTGTGGGTTTCATTAATAAGTCTTTTTATCTACAATCAGGACAAATTTGCAATTCACATATATTTACACATAAAAACATTTATTATAATACACTTAATGAAAATAGAATCGAATATATATGTTTACCAATCGTTGACGCCAGCTTATAAAAGAAGGATTGATGATATTCTCGTCACTGTGAAAGATTAATTAAAACCATTCGTAAGAGGACCGCTACACATACCACTCCTTGATGTCTTTTTTAGCCTGTTTTCCATTCTTTTTTGCCCCACCTCTAAGACTACTGGTGTTACTATGGTCTCGAACTGTCGTATAACCATTTCCCATTGGTGTTAATGAGCCAAGACCACTGTCCGCTATGTCCGGTGACCGTAGCGGTGTGCTGGCCGAGTCGTAAGCTAAGGGCTTCTCTAATGGCGGGTACATTTCCACCGCATAAGAGCCAGCATCACGACTCCTCTTGCAACGATAGATGAGACAGACCATGAGAAGGAGCACTACTGCCCCGGCACAAATCAGAGCCAACACCAGCCAGAGACTGATACTCATTGCTAATTGAGACAGGGAAGGATCGTTGATGACGTCATTCGTAGGTTTGGTAATCGCGTCGCCACCGCCATCAATCGATGGTTTAACGGCCCCCGGTTTCATTATTTCCGAGTTCCATTCATTGCCGCCATTGGGGGATGGTGGATAAACTAGCTGTGACTCATCGTTGGGCTGCTTGGTTGGAATGGGCAGCTGGTTGGACCATCCTGGTTTGGGACTGTGGCATAATATGCATTGTTTAATATCATTTATCTCCTATAACTGGATATTTTATAACTATAAACATATCATACCATTACATTTTTAATGGTATATTCAGAGTGAATTATTATGTTGTACTATTCTTAAGTGAAGTCGTTGGGGTATACTCACGTTGGAGTATGAACCGTAACCTTGACTCGGCTGGTTACTATCGCCCCCTTCATAGTCGACACACACTCTGGTACCGAATTGTCTGGGGTAGGTAAGCAGCGCACTTTTGGGACCACAATATCACGTGATTGACCTTCACCGGTGGGAAACTGCTGACCACTCTAAAGATAAAGTTGGACGATTTGTAAGATATTTGAATATAGCGTCGATTTATTTTTTAAAAACTAAATTTATAAAAAAGTATCAAACTGAGAGCTCACTTTGGCCATATTTGATTGCATTCTATTGTTGGTATCTTCCCCTGCATTACTGGAACAAAACACATAGAAATATTATTGTCTACATCACATCAGTAAAGTTACGTTTTTAGGGGTCACACTAATTAGTTACAGATATTACAGATAGTTACCCTGATTTAGAAACTGGCAGATGAGGTATGAAATTCGGTGATATGTCAACATTTCCGAACTTGGCAACTTCCAAATAAGAAAAAAGTTGTGATCCTACGATAAGATCAGTCAACGGAATACGGTTGAATACGGCACCTGAGGCGAGAAATATGCAACAGTTACAACAATTATTAACCAAACATTATATTCATTAATTTATTAGTCAACATCTGATTTATATTTTTTTATAAACATAATATTACTATAAGCTGATTAATTATCTAATATATATTTTTAAAATATACAAACATTTTATCGTTTACAAATTTCTTTTAATGTTTAACGTTTTATTGACTAACCGGATATATTGCCCTGGAAATATTTGCTCTTTTTGGCTTCTGGACAAAATCCTAACCAAATATCTCGTTGTTGGTTGAAATGTGTTCCTTGGTTACCTGTAAAATAAAAAAGTTAACCAATCATGAGTATATGTTATCTCTTTAATTGAATTAAATGTATCTATACATTTATAGAATGCAATTATTTTATAGTTTGCAAATTGTATTCTTCAAACTTCACAGAATGTAAATACAGAACAATAATACAACGAATAAATTTATGCATTTAATTGTATAGAATAAATTAATTTGAAAAATACAAAATATCAAGTTTACGTATAAGGATTAATTAGAAAAAGTAATTCTGTTTTATGGTTGATAGAATATGGAATAATTTTATATTAATGTGTTCGCAACATTCATAACAAATTCTAAGGGAATGAAAGATCTAAAAAGAAATTACGAAGAGTGATTGTAACTATTTATAAAGGATACTTGTTAATCAAAAAACGTTTAGACATTATATATAAAATATTAGCGTAAGGATTTGCAATAATTATAATTTTAACGCAATATACTCAAAACTTAAAATGTGTAACCAAATTGATAAATAATTTATAAATAAATACGACAAAATCTGTCACTTGAATATTTGCTTAGAGTAATGCAGAAGTAATAATTAAATATAAAAACTGCTAACCACTGGGGTCCAAAGACCATTGTATGTCGTCCACCTGAAGAGTTACAGACTTTCCTCTTCGCACCAGTCGTATTCGATGGTAGAAACCGTCCGTGATGGGGAACTTCAGAGCTTCCAAAATATTGTTGCCACCCCCCATGTTGTACTCCACCAGAAGAGTTCCCTTTTCCTGTTATAAGATTTTGAAATAGAAATGTTAAAAACGTGAAAATATTTTTGATGTAACATATTTATAGTTACTGTCTATACTCACAACAAAAAGGTGCAGGAAGTCTGCGCTAAACTTGGATGCACGAACGTAAATAAGTGTGGACGAAGCGGTTGTCGTCTGGACACCGATTGCGAGCTCATCTTTGCTGGTGTTACGGGGGATATCACGATAACTGATTCGGACATAACCCTGAGGGCTGCCGAGCTGAACGGTAGCGGCCACTGAAATGGAGACTAAAACTATGAAAATTTAATCTAGAAATACAAAAAATCTTATTTAATCCTTTATTAAACTTCTGCAGTAGAATGGTGGGTTTGTGTATATCAAAATAATCTTTTCACTGAATGGCCGATATACCTCTCCCCTTAAGCGATCGATTGGTGGTTAAAATAGTCTTCATATTTTTAAATATATATTTTAAAAAATATATAGAATATATATTTTTAAAAACATAAAATAATAAAATATCAGTTTCAACTTAACTTTTTTATTAGATTTGTTGATGAAAGATTAATTTCATACTTTACCTTGATCACATCTGGCACCAGTGAACGTGGTCATTTGACAGTTACAAGTCACCTGAGTCCACTGTTGGACACACAAGCCACCGTGACGACAGGTGAGAGGGGAACATACTTGTTCCGGCTGGCGACAGCCCGCGGTAACCTCCCCAGAGCAATGGGTGGGCACCAGAGATCCGGGGCTTGTAAGTAGGCTCATTGGAGGACGACCATTGGTCGAGAGGTTAGCAAAACATCCCTACAGTATACGACATAAGAAATGATATTTAAATTTTATTTTTATAATTAACGATAACATTCTGTTTATCAGTTTGATTCTTGCTAATTTAATTCCCGATTAATGTTTTGTCATCTATATAAGTATAATTCAATTCAAAAATTGTTTGGTCGAAAATTCTGTAAGTTATAATTAAAAAAAGTCAAAGTACCAAAAGTCAAATAGTGGTGATATAAAATTTAAATTAAAAAAGAAAATATATTATTGTTAATGTAAATAACCAACAGTCACGCCGTTTATCAGAATTCTTTACTTCATTATATTATTTACTTGAATTATATTATATGTTAAATTACCTGAAACCCATGCATAGAACTTATTCTTTGCCTCCAACGCTCAAAATCCTTCGTCGCTAAACCGCCTACAAACAGATTGTTATCCAGATTGAAGTTTCTCGCACGATTTCCTTCAAATACATGGATGCCGGCGTCTTTGCGTGGATCGCCATCGACTCGAAACTCTACAATATTCGGAGTAAGGCTAGCCCTCTTCACCTCAACCCAATGCCATCGATCGTCTGCCAATTGTCCTTGACTGGAACTCTTTCGCTGAACAGCCCGACCCATGTTGAAGGCCAACTCTAGAAACCCGTGCACAATCTCCACTAGAATGTAATCTCCACTAGAGTCCCAGTTCATGAGGATTAAGCCGTTCCGTTGGCTTGTTTTAAAAGCGAAATTAAGTGTAAACTTCTGATACAAGGACAATGGCGACAACTGAAGATAACAGTTCGCTGTCTTGAAGGTCACAAGCATATTTTGGTCACTGTCAGCAATTGGGGAGCGCTTCTCCAGTCGGGCAGTAGCAGTGAGGTAGCTGATATTGGCTGACTCGAACAGATTCAGTCCGTTGAATGTGAAGTGCATCATTTTCCCGATGAACGGTCGCACTGGCCGGAGTGATTTATTGTCGGAAGGAGGCGCATCATTGAGCATGCCCAGGGATAGCTCGCGCATTACTAATAATGTTGCATTGCTGGCGATATCTGTATATAGAGGTGTAGGTATACCCATGAAGTACGTACTCTATTAATATACGTACTCTATGGGTATTCTATATACGTAACCTACTTTCAATGCCTACATTTAATTCAAATCGTTTGATATTTAATACTAATAGTAATACATTAGAATATTTTGAAAAAGCATAAATTTATTTTTAGATAAAATGTTTTATTTCAAAGTTATAATACAAATTTTAAATACTAATTAATTAATTAAATAATTTATATTTTATTTTATTAAAAATCTGTATTATAAGTTATTCAAGCATTTTTTATATTTAAATAAATAAAATTGACAAATAATATTTTAAACGATATTGAAAAAAAGTTAATCACTGCATTTATAAAATATTATTTTAACTTACATATACAATATAATGTATAACATTTAACTGATTAAAAATTACTACAAACAGTATTAGTACAAAAACAACATATCACAACAAATTGGAACATTTAGCACCATTTTCTAAAATATTTTATCAAAACGATGATTTTCTATTTAGATACAAATACAAAAATATTTGACAAAATCAAAACACGCAATCGGACAAATGCAATCTAAAGTAATATAAATTTTTATGCCAATGAATATTAGAGTATATCATATTAAATCAAATTACACAAATGTTAATTTTAGAACGATTTTTTAAAAGAAATATGGATTCATAGCAAGAATATTAAAATTGAATTAATAAAGAAAAATACCAGTCTATACTACTCTTTTTATTGGTAAATATAAATTCTAACACTTCTATTACAAAAAATATACTTTTTTACACTGTATAATATATGTTAGCCAGGATTTTTTCTGATATGTATTACTTTAAATTACCTATTTGTTAAAAAATAAATTTAGTTATCCTTGCATTTATAATGAAAACTTAATATATTTAGAATTGAAGCATCTGATCCAAATTACTCTTTTAAAGAATATAAATCAAATGTTTTTAATTACATTGAACAATATTTAGACAAACATTAATTGACGTAAATAAAAAAAATTACATCTAATAAAAAATACAATGAAATAGATACACAAAAACTACACTTGATTGGCACAACAACTTCTTTCTAATTCGGTGATTTCTTTTGTACATTTAACAATTATATTACCCAGGGTCTTTGTAGTATAACCGCCAATATAAAGATACTGTACAAGAAGGGCTAAGTCTACTTCCGAACGGACATCTGCAAGTCAATATAAATCCATGTACTGCTTATGTATTCAACTAAATAAGTATTTTCTATTTTCTATTATACTTCCAAATTATACTTCCAATAGCTACCTATATCGATAAACTTTTGAAAAAATAATTTTATATGTAAATTAAGGTAGAATATTTTTTTTTAGAATATCAAAATATGATCATAAAAGAGTTATAAAGTTGATAATCAATTATTCTTTTTTTTCTTGGATACAGTGTTTTGCTGTTTTATTCTGTGTTAATATTTTAAATTTTACATTGCAACATTTTATATATTTTCAGACTCATATTGTAATTATACTTTTATAAACTTTTTATACTGGATTGACTTACCATAATATCGAATGTTGTTGTCCAACTGTGTTTTCAATAATTTACCTTCCCGAAGTATTTTCATTGTATGCCAAACACTATCGTTGACCCGATGGTACATTTTATAAATCTGCAAAAAGCAGTTTTTAATAGATAATAATTGAAATGTTTTTTCTTTGTTGTATATTTTAAAAATCTATATCTACAAGCGTTTATTAAATTTTTATTTCCTAGAATTTATAAAAAAAATTATATTTCATTCTTATAGACAAGTAGTATCTTTAAATAATTAATAATTAATAAAATTTAAAATTGTTAATTTTAATGTTTATTTGATACATATATACCCATTCATTATAGCACATATGTGTAGTACAAAATGACAAATCTAAAGTTTAGCAAACCTGGGGACCCCGACCAAAGTTGATAATAAGGCGCACACATCCGTCCACGATCTGCAACTCCATCTTGTCCTGTGCTGTAGAGAAGGGTGTCGAAGTGCGGAAAAGTAGTCCATCGCTCTGATTGGTGGAGAATCTCAAAGTCACTCGCTCAACTTCAGTAAGTAACTCGCTTCCCAGATCAATACTGACATATTGGCTTCCTGAGAACTTTACTAAGTTTGCGGCTGGAATTAGTATTATTACCTACCTTAACTGATTATGCATTATTGATCAATAATACAATAATATTTATTAATCAAAAGAAAAGTCTGTTCTTGACACATAATTAATCAATGTTAAACGTTAAAGTTATAAATTTAGTATAACAATTTTTCCCGTAGAAAAGATTATTAATTTGAATTCGTTAAAGCGTAATCAATCATATAAAGAAAAGATAAAATTATAGTTTCTAATCGTTTGATTATTATTACATTTAAATCGTAGAATTTGTTTACCTTTGTTGCAAGTGTCTCCAGTAAAGCTAGTATTGGTACAATCGCAGACTCCATCAGAGCACTCGGCGTTGTTATGACATTTTGGGCAGTTATATTGACCCGTTTCTATAACACATCCTTCACGTAGCCATTTTCCAGATCGATGCACTCCAACATCCAATAGATCTTTTAGTTTTCCGTCAATTTCCAGGTGGGAGATACAACCAATAAAACCTCTCCTCGACAGTCCGTTCCATACCTGGTGAGATGGAGGGTTCCACCTCAACAATTTTGAACTCAATCCACCAATAAAAACACTAGATAATTCTAACTGTAATCGTTGCTGAGTCATTGGCTGTTGTCCAACATACACTAAAATTGGGTCAAGATTGTCCACAAAGCACTGCAATAGGGACGTATTGTTCCGATGACGAAATATTATATTGTGAGATATTCCGTCAGCCAAAGAAAATTTTGTTAATTGTTTATTGGAAATTCCGGCCCCTAAATCAAAAACAATAAACAACCTCCCTGTTCGGAGCTCGAAGACGATAAATTGTTTAGATTTTGTGGCAACACGATAAACCAGGAGAGCGCTCTTTGTCTTAGTTATGAATTTGAATGCGATGCGAATTTCGTTCGAAAATGGCAGAGATTCTAGATTGTGGTCAAAGGTGAATTCCAAATACCCCGAGGGCCGAAGAAAACTAACCGCGTGATGGAAAGGGGAGAAGAATGGTCGCAATGATGTGAGGTTGGCGTGGCAACTGGCTTTGTCGAACTGGAGGTTCCCTTGTGTTTGGAAACCATGGAGACGATCACGTGCCAGCGAGAGCAGTTCGAAGTCTAGGCTTTCGACTTTGTAATGTACCTGTAACTCAAATAAGACAAGGGATTTTTGTTGTTTTGGTAAATTGTAACATTATGTCATTTATTACATATTTTAGTTAGGTTCTAAACGAAATAACGAACTATTACAAAATTAATAAATAATTAATGGCCAATTCACTGTAAATGGGTTCGAAGTAAATGTAAAACTAACAAAAATATTAAAAATACTAAATACTCGTCGATTATAAAATTATTTTAGATTTATACATAAATATAAATTTATAATTATGACATAAAACACTCAATTTATTTTTTAATTTGTTTAGTATAGGTTTATTAATATTTGAATAAATTTTATCGATTTTCTTTTTAAACAATCCAAATTTTACCTTTTTTAAAACCAATCACTGCAATAATATATGGATTACCTTCTTAAATAAAAAGGAGGCAAAACTTTGTTTGGGGAATAAATTGATGATAATTATTTAAGTTGAAAAAGGACGTTGATAAAAAAGACAATTTAAATTTTGTAGGAATATAGCATTGAGGGGGGGTCACCCGGCAACAAAACATTCTGATATGTTTCATGGAGAGGACAGAAAGGATACATTCCCCCCAGCTTACACCTGTCTGTCCATATACGAGTCAGCTAATCCTTGTTTCGATCAATAAAACTATCTTTCAAGGAACTCGTCAGCAGTCAAGCGAAAGAATTCAATCCGGTTATTTCGCCAATTTCCTCATGATTCTCTGTTCAATACTTTTCAAAAGGTTCAATTACAAAGTTGGCCCCACCCAACCCTCCTCTCCCCTCCCCTCCCCCAAAATCATTTCTCCTTATATATTATCTTCGTTTCTTCAACTCGAACCACGAGTCTTTCCGTCAGAGCATTTAAACCAACACTAAATATCGAGACTAATCCAGATTTCATAAGTGTTGAAACAATCTGTCAAAAGAATGATCGAATGTCCATGGTCCATCGATCTCATCTTAATTTTTAAATGTGAATATTCTTTAACTAAAATGTATTTTAAAACTTATATTTAATCATTGTTTTACTTAACTTGACGAAAATTCTCAATTTAAAATAGTATACAAAAAATGTTGATCGAAAATAATTGTTAAAAGTTTGACTAATAAAACATCTTAAATTTAAACAGTGAAATGTTATTTTTCGCAGCAGTCATTTAAAAAAAAATAGTCCAAAATAAAAATTATTAAAAAATTAATACAAAATTTTAAAAATATATTTAAGAAGATTAAGCAGAAAAAAAATTGTAAAATATTTATATAAACCATGGTGATCAATTTATAATAAATTAATGATTATATAGTAGTAGTATTTTTTACAAGTCCACAAATCTACGAATTTATCTTATTAGTTTTGCATAACTTATAATTTAAACATTTTAATAAGGTACGTATTTATGGTACATAATGCAATCACGTTGAAACGTTTTGAGTGTTGGGGGACTCGATTTGCAAAGAACACTTTAACGATTTCCAAAAGGCTGCCTATAAAATAACTACACTACCTAATGGTACAATACGGTACCTATATTTATAAATGGGCAGAACTATATATGTATTTCAGTATTGGGGTGCTAAAACATATCCAAGCCCCCCTCTGCAAAAGGGCAAGGGTGGCTCCGACGTGCCTGTAATGGACCAGATTAATGTCACGAGTGATTTTAGTATTCTTAAAGGTATTGTGTGTGGTGTAGTATAGGTATGTGGTATACTTGATATGATAATTGACTTATAAATAATCACACAATAATTTATATAAAAATACTATACGAGTATTGTCATTTTTTATATAATATTTTTAGAATTTAATAATAATTTTCGCTAAAAATTTTTCATGCTCTTAAAATTATTACCAGTATGCTGAAAAACCGAATTATTTTTAAAAATAAAATAAATAAGGAATTATTCAATATTTATAAAAAAAAGTTAAAAAAAAAAAATTAATTAAATAAAAATATAAAAAGAAATCTGTAACTAGATATTCTATTATGTAACAGAATAATATGTATAATGATAGAATATTATAAAATACATTAAATAAAATAACATTACTGAAGATAGCTTGCTTTAAACCAATGCATTGAACACAGGATTGAAAAATAATGATATTATCGGGGATAATTTATATTTGTCAAGATTTTTTAACAAATTATCAAATTATCAAATTATCAAATTTCAATTCTTTCTTCAAACTAAAAATATCGATAAAATGAAATAAATTCTTATAAATTTCAAAGCTTTTTCAGGTCAAATTCTTTCCCAGTATCTCCGTGAATCATTGCTAAAATTGTTTCAATGCTTTTTCATGTTAAATTAATATATTTTAAACCGATATGTTAATATTAGATCTTCAATTATATAAATACTAACTTTTCTGTAATGGAAAGTTCATGTGGAATGATCTGTATTAAATTATGTTGATGATAAGTCAAGGACAGTTAGTTTTTTGTAATTTACACACTTATCAGAAATATTAATACCTTATAGAATCTAGACACGATACGTTTGCATTAACTTCGCACTAAGTGCACCTTTAGGTCTATTTAAAAATACCCATTAGAAAAAAAGGGATTATTTACTGTCATCTGTTATGTTTATATATCAAAATGATTATTTATCTTCGTAGTCGGTTTAAAGTCAACATATATTAAAACCAAATTCTAATTATTCCTGACTGAAAATTACGCACAAATCAGCCGCCACAGTTAGATAAAAAACGGTTCTGGACGCGCCTTTTCTGTTTGAAATATTGCATCATTTGCTATTAGTTGACTGCTATTTGCACAGTCTGGTCCTTTTTGACAACTGTTAGCAGTCGTTTCAAATTTTAATGAAAACTTTCCAGTAAAATACATGTTACTCCCCACTGGGAAAGACAAGATGTGTGATTTTCTTCCCGCGTCGAGGGACGGTGGAAGAAAAGGAAAGTAAAGAGAGAGAAAAATAGATTTTAAGAGGGCAGAGAAAACGGAGACAGACATTTACATTCGACTTTTGTGTAAGGGAAAGTTAATTCAATTATTGTGAACAGGCTGACCCCGTTGTATCGGCTAACACATAACTCTATCATGCATTTTTCGGTTAAAAATACAACACTACATGCAGTTGAAAAAAAGATTTTTAGCCGAATACAAAGTTTAATAATAGATAGATGTTTCATGTAGGTCCAGATGTTTCATGTAGGTCTCTGACGCGATTTCTCGATGATTTGATGGACATAATCTCTTCTTATAATGCTCGCGGAAATTATTCTAATATTTATGCTATTCATTATAACTATTTGAAATATCTTCATCAAATTGAATAAAAGCAATAAATACCATACAATTTGTAAATAAATACCATACATAAATAAAATAAATTATTGTTATATTGAAATATTTATTATAATTCAATCATTTTGAAGTAGCATACACATTGATTAAACTAACATTTTTTTTTATTTTGAAATAAGTATAATTTAAAAAAATATTTATAAACAGTGACTTTTCTATACTATAATTCATCTGGTTTATTATTTTTATAAAAATGCAAATTTTTATTAATCGTTCTTGTAACCAGTGAAAACATTTCACAGCTCGGGACTTTGTTCTTTGATGCGGTGAAAAATAAATTAACTCTTGTTGAAGCTCTTATGGTAAAATCTACCATGAAGTTAATAATTATTTTCGACTACATCATTTAAATAAATTAAAAAATCGATTTAAAAAGGACTACATTTACCTTATTAAGAAATTACGACACGGCAGTTATTTTTTTACAATGTTTTTAATAAAAACCATTAGCCTAAAATAAATATTGAAAGGTAAGTAAAGAATAATTTTGAGGATTTTATTAGAATGCTAAACTTGATCAACTCCTATGTTAATAAAATTATATATAAACTCTCATTTCAAATATCAAATGAAATATAAAGCTATAGGCTACTAGCAAACAAGAAATTTGCTTCTTTTTTCCCTCAAAGGGTTAAATGTAAATAAACACTTTAAAGTGGATAGAGGATTTCCTCCTTTCATCTGAAAATGAGAAATATTAAAAAAATTAGCGAGATTAAAACAACTGCTAATTGTTCCGTTTGTTCAAGTTATTTTTACTTCTTGATTCAAAATTCAATAAATAGCATTGGGAATATTTTAAGACTTTCGATCGTTTTTGAAATTTATATATAGAGCCTCATAGTTTTCAGCTAAAGGCATTGATTGTGAATCCTTATAATTTTGAATCAAATATTTTGTTAATTCATGGAATGCAATTAGTCGATTTTATTGAGTTGAATAGTATTTTCGTTGTTAATAAAAGATATATTGTAGACGATTATTTATTAAAGGAATATTTTTATGATTTAATAACATATAAATATAAAATCCTATTATAAAAAAAGCTAACTACTAACCACTAAACATTCGGATATATTTGTATTGTTGTATCTGCAATGTAATTTTAATAGAAAAAATATTTTATTTTAATTATAATGTATTTAATCTTAAATTTTTATAATGGTATACTTTAACTCGCTCCGCCATTTCCAAAATTAACATTTTAACTTAACTTTACATATCTTTTTTACTTCATATTCCCGTACATATTCATATATCTATAGTGTAAATGGCAACACACCCCTGTGCATTCATTAAGTATTTTATCACTCAGTAAGAACTATGTTTTAACATGAAATGCTATCCTTAATGTGTACATAATTATTTTTTGAATTCTTTAGTTGTCCCTACAGAGATCTGAGTTATAAATATCCATTATTTTGAAGAGATAATTAATTAAATCATTACGTTTGGGAATAAGCTATTTCAATATTTTGTAAAAGTATAG
Source organism: Vannuccia rotundouncinata (assembly GCA_034780395.1). Taxonomy (NCBI): domain Eukaryota; kingdom Metazoa; phylum Platyhelminthes; order Proseriata; family Coelogynoporidae; genus Vannuccia; species Vannuccia rotundouncinata. Next base: position 20,957 of record JAUZNC010021611.1, read on the forward strand.
ATAAGTATAGGCTGACGAGTTCATTTTGATTAGGTATCTACATTCAACAGTCATAATAATATATTTTATTTATAAATTTGCATAATAGAACTATTGACATATGATATCTTTAAAACGAAATGGTTAATTATCCTAAAATAATATATTTTATAAACTGTGTTAATTTTTAAAAACGCTTTAGGTAAAGATATACAAATATTCGTTTAATAATTATGTACAGAGAAAAGAAAATATTAATTATTTAATATTTTACATTTTACATTTTAAAGAAGAATTATTTAAGAAATTATTTAAATATTGAAAAATATGATATTATTTCTATTGAATAATCAAAACAAATTTTAATGTTACAATAATGGAGACATCATATTTGTTGTGGTATGTTTAGGAACAAAATGGACCAAGTAAATTCGGAATGGAAAAGAATTTCTAAGTTTTCTATGGACGGGTGGAAAACTTAGTTTTATCGGAATCTAATTCACTTGTCGTTGCTGGAATGGAGAGCTTCCTCTATCCATTTTTTACATTTCTTCCAATTTTTACACTGGAAATAAAATGGAATATTTGCCTAATTTGATGCGGTAAAAGTCTAGCCAGATCATATATACAAAAGGAGCCCTTTTTATTCGCGGTAAAAGGAATATATATCTTTTTCATACACGTTTCTGGTTTCATGATAAAAGTTTAGGTAGTCCTTTTTATGTATTTATAGAAGTTAATATAAAAGTACTTCCTTTGAGTGATTGGAAAGGAACTGATGATCCTATAATATGATTCCTGAAGAGAAGCCTACACCATCGTTTTATCTGGTGAGATTTGTTATTGGATAATTAGTGTTTATATGTGGGCAAGCATAAAACGGATCGAATCAAAGATTTGTAGAATAAATTGAAAATGTCTTCAACAATGTTCGAGATATTATGAGATTGTTGCGTTTTAGGGAAACTTTTTAAAATCAATTTTTTTCTTTTTATGAACTATAAATTATTTTTTCAATATAAATAATTTTTCTGCATGTATAAGATTAATAATTATAGCAAAATTATATCTCGTTTATAAAATATTCTTATTCTCTCTACCCTTTAAATGATTATTCGTTTATCCTTCGCAAGCAACTACTAAAAAAGACTATCCAAACTCACATCTCGCAGACAACCTCTGAAGTTGTTCTTCAGAGGCCCAAGCTTGATCAAACTCGTGCGTGTGTCCTCTGTGAGTCCTCCTAATTCCATTCGACGACTCCAGAGTAATCGATAGGTTGTGACTGTGAGGGACTCTTCCTTAACCAATCGATTGTTGATAAGAATTCTGATCTGTAACGTGAGCAAAAGATAAAACATTATTATTAGGATAAAAGATGATAAAATAAAATATACTTTTTGCTGATTAAGTTTTAAAACTGTTTAGTAAAATGGAATAAATATATTCATGGATAAAATTGTTATCTTTATGATTTACAAAAATTCTTCTTGACTGTGAGTAGGGGCCACAATATATTTACAAATGAAAAAGGTATAGCAAAAATGTTTTTATAAAATTATGGGAAAATACCACTAATTAAAATAAAATCCGACATTTTATTACCAACTTGGTCACATAATCATGGAAGATTAGAGTTACAGAAATATAATGGCCGATATATATGTACAGAAAGTGCAGCCATTACATAATAAATAATAACAGTCAAA
>JAUZNC010021622.1:4671-24514 GCA_034780395.1 Vannuccia rotundouncinata
AAATTGCACTTCTCTCGCTAGTATTAGGTTAAGTTATTGGAGAATCCGTACTTAACCCAACATAACCGAGGTGATTTCATTAACCGGGTTGGTTAATATAACGATTTGACTTCAGCCGGTTATCATAAACAGCCTCGATTAATCGAAAGGCCTGATGTGTAGTTGTCATCAAATTATTGAGACTAGTTAAAGATATCAATTGATTTTCTTCACCAAAGTTAGGTGGATTCTCAAAAAAAAGCATTGAACCCACTTTCCATATTGATGTTATGAACGATACGCTTGACTTACTTCCCGGAACAGGTTTACTGTTTTTGTGTGTTAGATATAGCTAGCAAATGTTCTCATTTCAGTTTTGAAGGTTCGGTTGGGTTAATTGGAGAGACATTCATTCACTTCACCCTCTTGTCACGTTTGCAACCAGAGAATGAATTGTAACATGATTTATTGCGTCCTCTAACGCTATGGTTTCGGCTGAAATCGATATTTGTTGCCAATGTTTTCGTAATAATGAAACAAAACTTGATACATTTATAATTCTCCCAATCGTAGAATTGTTTTCGAAATACAACATTTTCAGACTGATTGATTCACTTTTTGGTGATAATCTACTTTAAACTTGAGGGTATTTAAATATGCATTAATAAGATAACACCGATCCAGACATTCGATCTTATTTTAATATCGCACGGTTTAGTTAATGTGTTTATTTTGGTTTCATTGCTATTTTTGTCCTGATAATTACCTTAAAATTGACCTTTTTCAGTGCCGAGTAGCATTGTTCCTTGGTTACTAGGGGTGTTCTCCTCCCCTTTCTGGCTTTCCTCAGCATACCTCCCCTTATTCTCAGATTAAAGTATTCTCTTGGAGGTAATAAATTATCCTGGCCATTATATCGATCCCTCTACCAGCTAATTTATAGTCCTTTCAATGAGTGCACCCTCTCAGTCTCCATCCCCGTATGATAATACTAGCCGAACTGAGAATCAAATTTCACGTGATAGATGATCGATTTTCACCACCAGAAAAACTATTATTGATATATTGTGTCTACATTTGTTGTTTATACTCCAGATCTCATGCTCTCTTGTTCAGTTCTCTTAACAGCACTAATTCCCCATTTGCGTAATTGTTTTTCGACAGAGCATTTTACCCTTTCGAATTGTTGGCACTGTTTTCTATTTCCCGTACATTGTTCAGTACACATACAAGCTACACACATGAAAATCTTTATATCCTAAGTGTGTTTCACTCCTTTTGGTTGAATAGATTTTGCTGGCATAATTATTTATTGATTTTCAGAAGTTTTGACATGATCTATTGGAGTTACATGTCAATCATTCCTATTTCTTTACTTGTCACGTTCCACAAAGAGGTGACCTTTTCTTCTATCATTGTCTTTATAAGGTTAGCCATTTGCATGAGTAGTTTTATGCGTAATACAATCAATGCTATATTCAATATAACAATATTATAGTTCATCATAGGTCTGACTATTGTCTATTATTTTGCGATCGTATTAAATATGAATGAGGTTGAGATGGCGGCTATAAAATTGAAATAAATGAAGTGGTCGCTCTATAAATTGAACCCTGTGCTGCTACCAACGGTTATTAAAATCTGTATCATTTAGTTTTTTATTCTAGAAGGTTAAAACAATTATTCATTATTAATATCTTAATTAATGTATCATAACACTGTCGGTCCTTCATAGCGGTGTACATCAAATCAAAACAAAATAAAATGTATGTCTCACTGTGGGCATGGTATACCTTTTGTGTTTCTGACGAAATACCCATTCTTTTAATTCTTGTATATAGCATCAGGTAAACTAATATAAACAGGTTTATGCGCAAATCTACCTCATTTCATGGATTCTTTTGTCTGCATATTACTTTTTTTATAGGTATTCCTTGTTTTTAGCTGTCGCCGTTAGTAGAGATGTTTTCCAATCAATGAGTCACTTTTGTGCACAACACGCATGTGTGTTGAGGTATGGGTTGAGCTATGCAAAGGATAACATTAATTTTTTATAAGTGAGGAAGTTGACGCAGTGGATTAATAATTTATGTGGTATATGTACAATAAACTAGATTGGAAAGTAATTAAAGCTTCGTTTCCTTGATGCATCTGTTAATCATACTTTGTATGTATTTATATACGTGTTTCCCCAATGGGTGTTTCCCCATCATAATTATTATTATGCAAGCGATGTCTCACATTTTGATTCTATGTATATAATAAAATAATACTGACGGAATCTTTTTTTATTAATTGAACTAAAATGTTTAGTGAACTGTGTTCGTGCAATTAACGAATAATCAAAGCGTTTCCCAAAAATGTTCTATGCATACAATGAGTTAATCCTTACATTGAATAATTACTGCATTCCATAACATTTTTCAAGCCTGGGAACATCTGGTAATATTCTAGGAATTTAAATGTATTTTGATTATATTTGGTGGATATAAAGGTCATTTATGATCGATAATTTGTATCGTCTGTTTTCGTATGTTATATATTTTAATTTTTACCCTAATACACTTGTATTAATCATTAATATGTTAAAATGGAATGCCATTTTAGTGATCGGACAATATAAATGTTAAACTCGTCGCGAAAAGCTTATAGAGAGGACGACAATGTCTTGTTTGCTCAATTGTTGTTAGATTCTTGTTTATTTGCACTATACCATCCCGCATAGCGCATAGACTACTTATTAAATCTACCTATGTAGATTTATTTCTGCCTACTAGGACTGGTTAGAAGGTATTAGTGAGACAATACTTCTTCGAATTGTCTTTCACTTACTCACCTTACTTCACTCAGCCAACATTTCCTTCGACCTTGTCCTGGTTGACGAAGAACCTTACCTACTACTGTTAGTAATTCACTGTCATCGTGCTCTGACTTGTGTACTAATGGAACATTTTATTGAATTGAACTTTCAAAATAAATACTGCTGGTAGATTTGTTTAGACTTGCTATTTCCATAATTGGTTTTGGAAATCGCACGTTTGTGTAAATCTGTACAGGACTAAAATGTAAAGACGACCGTGAAAATTTGTTCTGGACCAGTTTATCCGGGTATATTGTTAGTGGCTTCAATAGAGAATTCAAGGGAGCCTAGTCAGTAGTAAATACATTAATTTTATCTAATTAATTGTTGGCTTGTTTTTTTAGATTTTTAAAAGGTTACAAACATTTTTTGCATTTTTTTGGCGTAAAATCCACCTTAAGCTGTGCCAATCTCCAACCCTAAATCGGTTGAGGAAATTGTGACTGAGTAAGAATAAAGTAAGAAAGTTGAATTTTTTCCAAATATATTTAAAATTTTTAAAGTGTTAGCTGTAGCAAAATAGCTATTATTGTGGTGATTAAACTCCTAACTAATCAAATTTTAATATAATATTTAGAAGAGTTTAGCGAACGTTTTCCGATTATGTATAATGTTATATTTTTAATAACATTTTTCATTACAAATTTATGATTACATTTTTTATATAAAAATTAAATGAAAAGATATATTTTGATTATTTTAAAATAACGAATACCCTATACTAGTTGTTTTACTAGTTTGAAATGGGAAACTATCAGGTCAGAATTGGTAATAAATAGTAATATATTATCGGGCCAGTACCATCTTGTAACAGCAGACAAGTTTTTGTTTAGTAGCTGGCTTCGAATATATTGTTAGTTATTTTGAGTTGAGGTAATGTGTCCCATTTAGAACGAATGTATGACGACATTGATTGCCTTTCATGATATTGGAAGTTGACTGTTGTCTCATTTATGTGCGCGCGCGAGAAATAATACCAGTTGACATAATGAATAAAATAAGAAATTCTATACATTTTTCAGTCTTGGAATTAGTTTAATAGATAATGTGTTGTGCGTAATCCCCGCATAACATCTGTAACCATTCAGTTTTCGACAGATATTATAAAAGTCATAATTTTTATAAATAACATAGATTTTGGAGGCGGCGATTGTTCTCGTTATTTAGAGTACATTACATTTGTTCAGTTTATTCAATTGTTACTATAGTAATAATAAATATTGAAGGATTTGAGGGATATGAGGGATTTTATTTTCTGTTATACCGGAATATTGAATGCGCTTGTCTTGGGTGCTTTGAGTGATTAGTCATAATATTATGATGTTTTATTGTTATTATAATGTTGTTTAGTAAGATTTTATTGTTAAAATTTGTATTGACTTTGTCAGCCTCGCATTTGAAGTTAGAGATTTAAGTGAATAAACAGCGTTCTAGAATTCGTTACTTAAAAAATGTTTAACAACTGTTATTGTTATTAATTAATGTCATATAATTGTCTATTATAAAAGATTCCTCATTCGCAACCGTTCCAACAACTATCTAATCTCCTAGGTTACCAGTGTCACATTCAATGACACCGGAGAGATGATATTTTCCGGTGGAATTGATAACGTGATTAAGGGCTGGGATTTGCGCAAGATGGAACTGCAGATGCGACTCCGTGGCCACACAGACACAGTAACCGGGTTGTCTCTGAGTCCTGATGGATCCTACCTGCTCTCCAATTCCATGGACAATAGCCTGAGGATCTGGGACGTTAGACCCTATTCACCCGGGGATCGATGCACCAAGGTAAGTTGTAAGACACTCTGACTGTTGAACCCTCGATCAAGGCTTTTTTATAAGGGAAAGAAAATCGTTATTTGCTACTAAAAATAGTTTGGTGTTTAATTTTTAATATTATGCAGCTGTTGCGATCCCAGTTATTTCTTTCTGGGTAGCAGCTAACCCGGCAAGGTCCTCTAGTCAAATCAATATTCTTTCTTTTCGTGACAGACAGACATCTGGTTAACTTTCGTAGTATGAAGCATATTATAATAAATTGTTAGCTAGTAAAACTGGTATTTACGCGTTGTCAAATATTTCTTGGGTTATTTTAATAAATTAATTTGTGTAATATTTAGGTTTGTCTAATTTTTAGCACACAACTTTGCGCTGAATTTGTTTTCCATGTAAACTTAACGCTTCATAATGAACATTCTCTCTCAGGTGTTTCAAGGGCACCAGCATGGATTCGAGAAGAACTTGCTTCGGTGTGCCTGGTCCCCCGATAACAAACGGGTGAGTTGCGGCAGTGGTGACCGTCAGGTGCATGTCTGGGACGTGCTCACCAACCAGCTCATCTACAAGCTGCCCGGCCACGCTGGATCCGTCAACGAAACGGCCTTCCATCCAGAGGAACCCATAATACTCTCCGCGGGAAGTGACAAAAAGATTTATCTCGGCGAATTAGAGCTGTCCTTCTGAAGCTCTGTTTGATGTGTTGTATAGTCCTGTGTTGTTACCTATCCTGTTCATAAAGCATTTCCGATCAGTTTTTATTATATTTTATTCGAAATATACACACCTGATTTTTAATTTATTAGCCTGATAAATAGGTCAATTATTTCATTAGTTGATATTAGTCGCACTTTACTCGTGTTAATTGTGGGACATCATGGACATATTATATGAACCGACACCCATTAAAAGTTGGTGCAGACGTATACTTTGGTTTTATGGGACATGTAATGTATCTAATGAATCTTTATTTTTTGTATAGTAAAGATTATTAAGATCGTATAAAGATCACTAACAATCGTATCGCAAATTTGAACTTGTAAGCCAACTGCGAAAACCCTATGTCTGAGACACTCTCAGTTCACCATGTCAACTTTAGTGGAAGTATGGGCGTAATTTAGCTGAGTAATCAGATTGAGCAATATCTATTTAATCTCAATATGTTCTGATCAATAAAATTTTTAAACCGAATAATAACTAAAATTTGACCGAAAATTATGCAGCAAATTGTATCCAGCAACAAAGTAACCTTCCTATAACTGGAAACTATTATGAGATTGCAATTTTTTAATAGAAAAATGTTCGACTTGTACTATATATAATGCACATTTAATTAATTGTACACTCCTAGTAAAGTGTAACTTTTTTGCACTTCGAAAGTGTAGATTTGGTCTGAGTGAATTAGCCTCAATAATGGTCAACCCAGAATTAATTCCTAATTAGTCATATTTGGTATGAAATATATATAACGTAAATTATAAGTAAGAAAAGCTTTAAATCACGAATAACTGCTTTCTGGTGCATTCTGTATGCATATAATAATAAAAAAGCTTTATTTGTTGATAATGGGAATCGAAAAAATACAGAATATGAAAATGTACAAAATTATTAGGTTAGGCGCCATATACATTCCTAAAGAGGATTGAAGTCTTAGTTCTAAATGGTTTAATGAAAAAATTATTTGAGTAACGCAACCGGGGAGGGACAATGTAGTGAAGACAGCTATTGTGGTTAATATTCTCAGCCAGGATATTGCGGCGGGTAGAAGATTCTTTAAAATCGTCGCAATGTATTACCAATTGTTAGAAACTGGTATAAATAAAGAATCTAAATACCACATAAAATTTTTGAACACGTCAAGAAATTATTTTTTAAATGAATGATTTAAAAAGGAAGCATCGGATGAGACCCTCTATGAATGTATATTACCAACTGATAGCAAAATTACCGTATTCCTTTGGATGGCGTAGCTTAAAAGATTAGAAAATTTCAGAAATCACTCAATGTCCAAAAAGTGCTGTTTAAAATAGGACGATAATTTAACTAGTGTCATTACCGCTAGTCCACTCTGAAACACAGTATACATTTTAAAGATGGGTGCGCGTAAGTTTATTATGGTTTATTGTTATTCTCTCTGAACTAACATCCGTGAGTTATTTACAAAAGTATTACTAACCATTATTTCCTCTCACACAGGATGTTATTGAACCAATATATTATTTATGGCTTTCCTAAATTTGAAAGATTTTTTTTAATATTTCGTAGACACAAAAAATTAGCAGATGATCCAAAAAATCGTCGCTCGTATGGTTCAACTTGTACCGTTTTTGAGCAACAGTTCGACATTTCCCGTCCTGTTCTCAAAAAATATTTTATTAAAGAAAATTTCTCAAATAATTTTTCGAAAAATGAAAACTATAAATAGAACCCACAGATCTTCAGTCTTCAGTGACAATAAAAATATAGAAATTAAAATCATGTTTCAGTCTTCTTCTCTTAAACATTTCATTTTGTAATATTTGTAGCGTCCATAATTTATCCACCAAGAAAATTACTTTTTTTTGTGGTTTTATTTAATACTTGGTTTTGAGCATTTAAACATATTTCCTGATTCAATCTCCAATAATATATAATTAATAATCTGAAAACTATTGATAAATATAAAAACAAAAGGAATAGTATATAGTGCAATTTATTTAGTATTTCGCTATACCATATTATTATAACATCATAGCTAATAGATTATAGCTCATAGCATCACTATCTTTGTAACACCATAATAATATGCAATTAATAAAAGCAAGCAAGATAACCTGAATCCCAAATAAAATGATAACTTGTTTATTAGTCTACATAGAATAACAGCTAGTACTTGGCTCAGTAGGAAATCAACATGTTACGAACTGTTGAGGTATATAGTAAATAAAATCAAGATGTGTACTGTATAACGTGTGTGAAACAGGGAACAACATAAACAGAAAGGATAAAATCATAACTGAGATTGTACCTCCTTTTCAAATTAAAGGTTTCTATGTACAGGAGTGGAGATGAATGCAGTTCCTATCAATTTGTATAATATCTATCTATATAACAATAATTATTGAACCAGTCTATGTGATCAAATACCTCAAAAGCAAAATACAAGTTCACAAATGTACACGATCAGATGGTATACAGTACTTTCATTGCATATTGATAAAATGAAGACAGTGACACTTAATTAATATGCAATATTTGATAACTCAGGATAAGAATTTATAGCCAAGCGACACATGCAATGCTCGGAAATAACACGAAACACAATCTCGTCACGATTTATGAAACACGTCGAACAAAAATACAATAATATTTTTGAGGATACATGATTTATAGCTAATAAGTACGAGTTTATTCACTTTCACAAATCACATACACACTGTATAAAAGTTTAGCCGCAGATTTGTGCGGCATCTGATTATGTCAACTTCCATTTTAAAAGAATATAATAACAAGTATATAGAATAATGGAAAATAAAAGTTTAAAAAATATACAGGTGAAAATAATTGTTATGTATAAAGGAATAGTTTGGGTGGTAAAACGAAGAATCATGATCAGTCTAAAATATGATAGGCCACATGGGGGTACAATGAATAAACGAAAGCAAGGAATAAGATAAGGAGGTATACAGATGGCAACATAAGACCAAATGGCACAAGTCAGTTTGTTCGTGGTCAATTAAATCAAGTGTATATTTAATATATACTACTCATAATATATTATACAAACACAAATATAAGGTATGTCAAAAACAACAACCAATATAATTATAATGTTACCTATAATAATGTATATAAAAGAAAGTTTCACCCGACTTAAAATAATATAGTGCTTAAATTTAATTAATAATCAAATATTAAAAATTATAAAGTAAGTAATATAATTAACACGATAGAGAAGTATATTAGAAATATACATATAAAGCAAATCGACGGCATCATTCGTATTACTATCCGTATGTATGTATGTATGTAAAAAGTGCACAAGTTGGGAGCCAATAAATCTTCACAAAAGAGAAGGGGGGCAGAGAGGAGTAAAATAAACAATTACATAAAATCAAATACTAATAGTAATATACATAGCGTTACTAACAATTTCGGTATAGCTATAATAGTAAGATTTATTGGGAAGGGCTATACAAAAAGTACGACACTAGAGACTTATTTATACCCACAATATATTTATAATGCACTTCCTTTTTAGAAAAATTATTCTGATCAAATAATATTCGGTGGAACAATTCGGTTGCGAACAATCCACCTTCCTTTGTATATTATATATGACACTCCAATGAAAGCTACATTATTACAATACACTGAAAGACTTCACTGGATCAGGATTAACGGTTGCAGATCGCGGTCCTGGCTTCTCTCCGGCAAATGTGTGTTAACTATTTTCATTTTAATATACTAGGAAGTCAAGCCAATCAATAATTCTATAGTCATGACAACTAAGTGGGGTGGGGAAAGGTACCGTTAATGTAGAACTGTTGTGGATAACGAAGTAAGATAATGGAGAAGTACACTGCTCAGTGAGACCAGGATCAACACGCTCATGGGGATCACAGGACGAGTACCCTTGTTACCGCCTCCGTACTTAACCTCTTCCGACCTCGTTTTCGGAATTACTGAAAGAGGGAGAAACAATTTCACAATTAGCAAATTTTAGCAAATTTTATCAATATTTAGCAACTTTTAACACCATTTTTAACATATAATGGAAATAATTCCCCTTTTTCCTACAATCAAATAGAGAGCATTTATTTATTAGACAGTAGAGCAGTTCATTGAGTTATCGCCTGGATAAATCTAATTCAACACTGATGAGGAAACCGTCTCTATAAATAGTAAGTTAATAACTAGAAAGAAATGTATCCTGTCTCTATCGGTTTTGGGGGCACACCATCGTCGAGAGCAAGTTAACTTGAAACAGTTTGTTTTCATTCCTGCAATATATCTGGGAATGAGGAAGGAAAACACTCCCGCTTCCAATGTGCCAATCTAACTTGACTTTTACAAATCACTCAATTCCCTAGCTACCGATCAACCCGTCCAGTTGGGGAAGGCAAAACAAGTAGGACGTTTTGTGAATCCTATTCAATGCCTTGTGCTGTACTTTTCGTCAATCCAAAAGTTGATGTCGTCGCTATATTAATAATACTCAATCCAGGGTAGTTAAGCCTAACCCAATCAATGTGTAAACTATTTGGCGATAATCTTTAATGGGATAGGGCACAAGTGTATAAACAGCACATAAACAGCGATCGTCTATGACCTTAGCTGGTAAGAAAACACTTGTCGAAAGGGGTGGGGCTGCTGAACACAAGCATGAAAGGATAATCCCCGTTCAGCTTTCTGACCACAAATATGCGATATTTCGGCGCTTAGTGGTAAAAAAGAAACTCCACCCACCGGTTTTCGTTTGCTTTCTCAATGTCAAGATTTAAAATGTATTGATCTTGTATGCAAACATTCTTTTAAAAGGAGGTTAAATAAACACGGAATAAACCGCAGACAACGAACAAAATGGTTGAATTTGAAGTCTCTCGAATTGTATTGATTTGTCATTAAAGCATGCGTATACTGTTTCCCGTTAGGCATAAGGGGTTTAATTTCCGGTGGGTAATCGAGTCTGGAAGAAATTTTTTACCCCGAAATTGAAACTTCTAAAAAGTAAAACTGGATACAATACTGGAAATGGACTTTAAGATAAAACTTAATAGTTACACAAAGTTGTCGAACAAACAAACTCTTTATTACACCGATTAATAACTATCTAGAAATACATTATTTTATTAAAAGCCGACGGCTTACTGTAATACTCTCGACTGTCAAATACAAATTAATTTAATGTCCACAGTGCAAAGGCAATTACACATTCACATTAGTGTTCATCTCCATTATTTGCCTAATCAATTTAATTTGCAAAATGGATATCGGTTTCCCGGGTAAATATCTAACACAAACTCGGAATAAAATGGGAGAAACAGTCGAAACAAATCGATAACAATAAAGCTAAGGACACTTATTAATAAGACGATGTCATACCGTATCTATGCAGACCAAACAGAGGAGATTATGGTGTAGCGAGGGAGAATAGAGAGGTCGAAATTCAAAGTAAACAATAAAAAATCAGTGGAAGAAAAAACAAAATAAATTCAACAACTAATAGGAAATTTGTGGTTTGAGTTAATGCCTCTCTTGATATTAACTCGGAGAGGAAGAAAGATAAGTCGCTTTTAGATGAAGTGAGATAATATGAAGCGTCCCAACCAAAAAGAATGGAATAATGTTGAATGCAAGGTATAACAGAAAGTACAAAATTCTCCAATTTGGTAGAAATCAAATAGATTTGATGAATTATGCAAAATGACAGCATCTATACATCGGCAGCTCCGCCCGATTATTGGAAAATTATCGCTTTTGAAAAAGAATTGGGAGCCAACGAGTTTTTTTATATATTAGGGAACGATTTGTAAATATTGAAAATGTTCCAAATGTATTTAATATTGTATCAAATGACTGGTTGCAGTATATACAAAATAAAACCGAACGAATATTCCCAGCTTCGGTCTACTTAGGTAGATACGGTACTACATACAGTCAATAATATTAAGAATATACACACATCAGGCGATATATTATGTACCAGAAGAAACTGTAAGATGCTGATCGTGTTCGGCGGAGTTGATTAAAAGTATTTGACGATAGTTGACTTTTATTGACCAGTTTTGGCGTTCAGTTTATGTGAACTTTATCCCGTTTATGGGCTGAAAGAATCCGGCTATTTCTGGCTCTGACAAGTGTAGCCAACAAACGTTTCAATGTTTATATTGATGGCCTCCGTTTTATTCTACAACCACAGCTAAAAGAAAGATGACAATCTTACGATCTGTAGCGGGCTCAGACTGGGGATTCGATACCAGCCTCAGAGAGAGCCGAATACAAGCTGTTATATAGATATGTAATACTTATGTGCAAATATATACACACTTAACCTATTTTAGTCAAATGTTTTAATTGGAGACATTACCAATTTAAGAAACAAGCAATTTCTAAAATATTTAATTTTATTAATCTAACAAATATTTTGTCAATTACTGAATATATATACTGAAGTATAGTAAAATATATTTTTATTATGTGCACTTCAAAAAAATAATTAGTAACGTTAAGTCCCAAATACGTCCGAAGTGGCCGCAAAAATATTGCAGCTATAGCAGATTAGGTATAATAAAAATCAATGCATTAGTAGTTGGGGATGCCAGATGGTTTTAATTAAAATGTTTAGATACATTTATCAAGTAATATGATCCATGGTATGGTCAAATATGTAAATCTTTAGTTGCAGAAACTGTAAATTATTTTTTATGAGCATTTCGTTTTTTTCTATATTAAAGAATTAGGAGAAATTTCTGCGGTTTTCACCAAATTTTCATGAAAATGTACATTTTAAAGAAAATAATAATGTTATTGAAACTTTTTAAAAAATTGATGCATATAATTTTGTTCATCAAAATATTTCAAGCAAAATTATGGATAATTTAAACTAATTCTTTTCTAGAAACATTTTAATAATGGTTCTCAAGGTAAAATAGGCTTTAGTACTAATAGTAACTGGGTTTCTGGAAAATGATCAGCATGACTTTTCAATATAATTTTACGTTTAATAATATGTAGAAAACATTTAGATGAACAAAATTATATGCATCAATTTATTCAAAAGGGTGAATAACATCTTTATTTTCTTTAAAATGTGCATTTTCATGAAAATTGTGTGAAAACCATTAACATTTCTCCAATTCTTTAATAATATGGAAAAACACTAAATGCTCATAAAAAAATAATGAACATATTTGATCATCCCATGGATCATATTACTTGATAAAAGTATTAAACCTTTTGATTAAAACCGTCTGGGATCCCGGACTATAGCTTGCTTACCTGCAAGCGGTCAATAAGTTAATATGTAAAGGTGCTCAGTCTGCATCTGTATACAATTTGATTGGCTTGTATAGTTCCGAATTAAAGATTTGATTTATATGTAAATCAGAAACTATTGTAACATCTGAACCAAGGACAAATCAAGCAGCAATGAATGAGGAGCTAAAGGAACAACGTAAGTGTCTCAGAGATCTGACGGAGGCTATACAAGACGAAATTAGCAAGATAAGAAAATGTTAGATAAGACAGTTATTCTAATTCTTTAAAAAAAATGTCCTGGAAAAGTCTTAAAAAATCCTGCAAATTATTAATGAACATCAGTGGACACCCTGAAAGCGTTAGCATAGACTAGACTCGTTCCAGTTGTGGAGAAATTGTGTAAAAGATTAGAAAACAATATTTAAACAATGATTTAAACAAAGATTTACTCAATCAACATTATTAAACATTTAAAAGAAAAGCCGAGCTATCTCTCTTGCCTTATCAATCACAAAGATACACATGCACATGAACAACCCCTTTCAAGTAAACAAATCCCCGTTGAGTGGCCATTTATTTCTATCCTCATCTTTTATTAGAAGCTGAGACGAAATACGGCCAAATAAAGTGCAACATATCATTTATTATCCAAACAGCGTGTTGAGATTAGGGTGAGTCAATAGTTAGTGACTGACTCCCAGGGTCCGAGAGGCTTGGTGTGTATTCAAACATTAATGACTGTCTGCAGCTGTGTCCTTACCATGTTTATCGCGGGGAATATGAACTATATGTGCCCACTTTATATGTGCAATGGTGGATGGTCACCGGAAGAATATGTCTATGACTCCTCGTAATAGATGGGCTAGCCTATATTTACTAAAATGGTATCAACTAATAATTATCCTTCTTCAAAGATACACTATTGATGGATGTAAAAAGATAAAGGCATAATAATTGTCTTCATTTATACTGACCGCATTCCAGCAATTGAGTCCTCCAATTAAATGTGGTAGGATATTATCTTAAGGTAAGATTGGGACCAATGTCAATTTGTAAACCACACCTTTAAAAAGTTTTAATTGCTTTACAACTTATTTGAGTTTCCAATATTGTACGAATTTTATATTAATTCAAGATGTTTCTTTCAAATATATTTAAATAATGTATTAACTGAAAAAATGTGCGTTTTAATAGCACGGAGGACTGCAAAAGTAGGTCAGAAAAATGATTAACCAATGGGATGATACTATGTACAAAAATTCTTGTTTGTTTTCATTCAAAGGAGGTCTTCAAATATGGTGTCACCATTTTAATACGGATTGAGAATCTTAATACATGTCAAAGAGATGCGACTGTCTGTGTAGTGAGACCGAAAGTAAACACTATCGGTTAGTTCGTCTGTACTGCCCGTGAAAAATGTGCAGATTGGAGAAATCGACTGCTTTTATATTATAGAAATGTCCCTCTGAATTCTGATACCAGTCCATGGAATGCACGCATACACACCTTAAGTTAACTTAGCGGAACTTATAAGAGGGATGAATGATGCGGTAAAGAAGAGGTGGCTGCAGGATGGTAGTTGACTATTTTGTGTACTAGCTTCAGACACTAATACACTTATACCGCGGTGTATATCAACGATAAGATTCGGAATATTATCGGAAGAAATTGATTAAATGCACAGAGTAAACCCTCCATTAAAGTAGTCGCAAAATAGACCCGAAATTGTCACTAGAATAATTTATTGATGTTCAGTTCAATAAAAGTCATATGAATAACATATTAATAGAACTGGATTTATCCCTTTTAAATTATGCCATAAATAAAACCTGGGTTGACACTTGTACGCACTCAAATTCCGCCACAATCTTTTAAAAGATGCTTCATTTAATCGTTTAAAAATGATTTGCAAACGATTTCAAATAAACCGACATTTAAAAGGTTGATCTTCAGTGACATTGTTCTCTCAAAAAAATATAATGGGACTATTTCGAGTAACAATATTATCGTCGAATGCCTTTTTTTAATCTTCTGTTTCACTCAATCTTTATATTCAATAATTTCACTAATTTAATCGATTTATAGTGTTTATGAATGTTAATTTATTTACCTCGTAAATACTTTTAAATACTAAATAGTAAAAAAACTTTTAAAGTTTCGACATTTCCTGATTTTCCCGAACAGATGACGAAAACTTTGTGGCGATCCTGTGTAAGAATGACTCTCAATCCAAACTGTTAACTACTAAATCATCCCCTCCATACAAAATAATTCTGTAAACGTTATAATTCAACACAAAGCGTCTGTTTCTCCTCATTATACCTTCAAACCTACTCAAACACAGTCAGTATATTCATAAAAACACACCGGTTTAAAAAGGGGGAAGTTACTCCGAAGATTTTTGCGCGTGCATACCTCCCTTAGATGCACAGCCTGAGGTTTCTTAAGTTATGCATCCCGGGTCTATCTTAACCCGCACAAGGTCATCATTCGCACAACACATACAGGTGGAGGAGGAAAGAGAGCGAGAGAAGGAGGAGAGGGTAGCTAGCAACTCAATGAAAACAAAAGAAATTATCGTTCAATAAAATTATGTCGTTATGTCCTAGCATAGTAAATTCCCCAGCATTGATAGCACACCAGTTCTGTATCTTCCACAGCTAAGGTAACTCCTCAATACTTAATTCCCCGTCCTCCCTACTCCTGGGTTTACCAACAATATAATTTATTTTGCTGAGGCGCGAAACTATCACAAGAAATTATAAACAAAAGCAGCAAGGATCGATCAATAATCACAAAGCACGACAAACCATTGGGATTCCAACCCGGCTTATATAGTAAGAACAAATTAATATTCCGACAATGTAGTCATGAAAAATGCAAACGTTACTACAGATATTTCCTTGATAATGTATTTATAGAACGGATAATTTCACAAATACTAAAATACGCGTTCACAAGAAACATAAATTCACTCATTACACGCTCGGCTTATGTTGAATACAATATTTTTAAGCATTGTTAAATTAAATGAATTTTCATCGGTCTGCCTTAAAAAGCAGCAGTTTGTATTGACCAAAAATACTTACATAGTTCCACGTGGCCACAATATAATTACTGACTGAAATCCTATTTTACAAAATGTTACGCATAAAATCAACAGTAAAGTTTGGAAATAATTGAGTGTCTTTTAATTCAAATCTTAATCATCACAGCAAATAAAAATGGGAGAAGCGAGTGAGTCATAAGTTGCCGTCCCGTCCCTAAATGAGTGTACTATTCTGTGTGGCTGTCCTCAATTATATATCGTAACAATCGGAACTGCATGTCAATACAAGAATTTTCTAGTCTTGCCTATTAATCAGAGTGTAATTAATAATACATACACTAATTCCAGAATTGGCACACTAGACTAAAGTTGAATCCCGTTTACACACACTACTACGTAGGTAGGAGTGATATCGCTTTCTTACGTAATGAAGTAGAGACGTCGGCAGCAAAAGATCTCATCTTCGGTAAAAAATTAGCTACTTCAACTTTTCATTAGGGTGAAACTCTCCTTTAACTTTGTCTAACCTCTGTACTATCGAAACAGTCGTTAAGAAGTTAGTGAGGCGTGCGGAACGGACAACTATCGTGAATCGTTGGGGGACAAAAACCCGGATGCCTTCTAGGCGCCATTGAAACTGTATCACTTGAGGGGAATCGAATACAGCAAAGAGGAGAAGGATGGATCAGGTTAAATTGGTTACTGTGAGTACAGCATTTTCCATATTGCAAAAGGCAGAAAAGAAAAAGAGAGGTGAACCAGGCAAGCTGGTTATTAGTGTTGAGTTTGAACATTGGCTATTTGATTAAGACCATCTCCTACTGTTTGACTTTTTATGAATAGGTTAATAAAGAATTAAGTGGCTACTCTGAATATTTATATAGACACTTATAGCATAAGCCGGTTCAATACTATAACCTATGTTCTAAATAAACTCACGAAAAGGAAAGTTCAGTTTTTTGTCTGCTGCAAATCACAGAGACATAAAATGGGTCAAAATAATTGTCTGTTTTTGTTGACTCTTCCTGCTATTGAGTTTATGTGGGAATTTATCGTGTGCTTATGACAAACGTATGTTCAACGCTTGTTTAACTTGATTGACAAAAGCAATGAAAAAAACGTCGATTTTTGTGAATAAAGATTCAAGAAAGAATTTTCAAAAGGATTTGAAAAGATATTCTAAACATATTTGGCTATTAAATAATTCACTATATTATGTATAAGTTGCAAAAATAAGATATATATGGCTAGTATATGGGCAGGACAGATGGCAACATTTTTTGTAAAAAAAAGATTTCTCATGTTCGGAATTTTGAACAACTGCCAAACTTGAATTATACATGATATTTTGAAATTAATCAAAGTTAGTATTGTAGCCTAAAATAAACTCTTTGTATCCCAGGAAGAAAATGTAATTCCTCAGTTTTGGCATTTCTCTGACAATTGGGAAATATTCATTATATTAGATGAATAGTCAGGAAAGAAGGATGCATTCGTTGTCTCGGTGATTGTATACACCGTAACTATAGCAACCACTGTCGCTCCTGCATATAATCTAAAATAACTAAGTCGGCATCTTCTATGCTAGTGAAAATAATCACTATTCCATGTTAAGTTGCTGAGCTGTATTATATTATATATTTTTAGAGATATCGAATCGATAAAATTAAGTAATCAAATATTAAAACACGCCACTTGAAATAGATGAGACCTATACATCATTTAGCGAGAGGCAGAATAGGATTTATCAAATTTCTACAAATCAATATGAACAAAATTTTAACTTGTTTTTAAATACGGCCTTATTTTATTTAGTAAGTTTTGAAGTGTTGAAGCATTAAAATAAAGCGTTCTAAAGCGATCTGAATAGCATCTTGCAAGTATCTACAAACTAGACCGCCAGTGTCTATCCAAGGGGATACACCGCACAGGATAATGACTATAACCTTGGTGAATAATTAGTAAGTGCATCGGTATCAGGCAGATTTTCCAAAACTTTAAGGGTCTAAATATAAGTTCTGTCTTTATACTATGACACTTCCGCAGGTTTAAGAGTTACATTAAAATCAGAATCATCCTAGACGCTAAAAGGAAGAACAGCAGACGCAGGTCATATTTTAAAACACAACGTATCGAAATTACGATCGTATTATATCCTCAGTAAACGATTTTCGATTAGTTCAGAGAAAGTGCATTTGATCTAAAGGGAATTATGGCGATTTGTGTTTGACTGATCTTCAAGTTAAAATCTGATGAAATATTCAAATTGGAAAACCAAAAAAGATTAAAGAAAGCCGACTACAAGCACAATAAAACACCAACTACAATTACAACTTGGGGCTTTTGTAATAATGACTCACAGGGAAGGGAAAAACTTGTTTGTACAAATTTCACGAAAACAATAATGACACCTGTTAAGGAAATAAAAAAATGGTCAAAGAAATTTTACATTAAAACAGTTTCTTTCTCTGCGGCTTTGGTATAATAAATGGTGTACAACAAAATACGGGCTTTGCGGCTTTTTATGCAGCGGTAGGTGGCTAGTAAAAATGGAGGAAGCCAGAGCTACTCTGTATTTTCGGCAAAACGCGTGGGAGTCCAACATACAAGGACGGCAAATTGAATGAACAAGGGGTGAGCTTTGATACCCAGTTTAGTATACACGCCGTACAAAAAGAGATTGAGAACTCAGTGGACCGATAAACGTGAAAACTCAAAGCTCCCGAACACCTCGCCTCCCCTTTCCTTCCTTCCTGCATATCAAAAAAAAGGCCAGCCAAGATTCCCTTTTGAGGCCGCAGACTACCAAACCAAAACCGATTTATAGCTGTAACTTTAGTGCTACATTTGAAAACATTTATTTACGAGGATGCTTTATGACAGAATGAAGACAGAGGCTTCAATGACATTTCGTTTAATACCCGGTGATACTGTGAGCATGTACTTTTAATAGCGGGACAATTTCAAGGTCGATTTTATGAATAATTTAATGCAAAGATGTTCGATCAATGATTACAGGCTGGATGAAAATAAAAGAATGTCTCTTTCATATTTAAAGTGATCGAATTCAGAATTTTATGGAAATGAGGTCAAAATTGAATTCACAACTCAGATGTAGCGAAATAAGGACGGTCAAAAACAATTATTTTAACATTGAGATTAATTTATAAGTTTTAATATTCATGAAATAATAACGAAACAAGGCTAAATGTAGGCCTACTTTTCCTTATTCACAAAGTTGAGAATAATTCTGAATTTATTTATTTTAACCCATTTTAAATATTATGATTTCCAACTGTTTGCAATCTGCAATATAATCGATACATACCTACCATAACAGCATCAACTTTTGACATGTTTTTTCTGCATTAGAAACTGACAGTGCACTAAACGATAATAATTTTCATGGTTTGGAATGTCCCATCTTTCCAAAACTATAAGATTCCCTCCTTCCTCTAGCTGTCCATTTCAACTAAATAGGTCAAACTGACAACACTTTATCCAATGTCTTGGTACAAACGTGCCCAAAATATAGTATATATACACAAACAGAAAACCCAGCGTGACTGACATTTTATGAGAATCTAAAATCCTCAAACCAATTATTATCTTTCCAGTCACAAAGCTGCAGACAGTAAAAAACACAAAAGTACATTAATCAGGGATATTAATTATGCCGTTAATCAACGTGTTCAACACATATATCGATAAATTATTATTGTTTTCTAATAATTGGCAAGTGTGGCAATTCCGGAAATTAGTCCTTAGGACACGGCGCTCCTACAACAGTTTACAAATTACTTTAAAGAGATAACTAAATTAAGCGTGCCAGAATTTAGGTATAATAGAACTGATTTGTACTTCAAATCGATAAATATTAAGAGATGATGATGACATTAATTTAACTCAATTTAGAAAATCAATAAATTGAGTTTTATGTTAAATCGAAAACACGAAAAGGCCTATTGTTTAAATCATAGATATACTATCTTTGTTTAAGTTTAACTAGACTGGTAATCTAGCTGACTGTTGTCACTTAGTATCGGTTTCTGTCGATCCTGACAAAAATTCAATATTATTAGTAATTACGTAGTAATATTAAATTCAATAATTGGTTATAAGTATCAATTAAATATATATAATATTCTGTTAAAGTTATTTTCAAATTATTTAACCAATCACAACTCTGGATTTGCCATACACGCGATGCAACATAC
>JAUZNC010021633.1:9741-23016 GCA_034780395.1 Vannuccia rotundouncinata
TTTATTGATCTTCAAGTTCTTTATTATACTTTAACACATATCCTCCCATTAATCGATTCCAAAAAAGTTTGAATTAGCTCAACACGTCCACTAGCACGGGCTAGAACGTGCCATCAAAATATCTCTGGTAAGTATTCTCGATAAAGTTGATATACTCAAACGGTTGAGTTCCTTATTTGTTTGGATATCGTTCTAAAGACTTCCACGACTACTTGGCATAATCGGACTTTCTGTTCTCAGTATCCATTCAATATTTGAGATAAGCATAGTAAAAATACTCTTAAGCTTTCTTTTGAAAAGGATGTACCACACATCTAATATTGAAATGTACGTGTATGGTTTTGTGTCATAACAGCAAAAAAAAGAAAATAAAGATGAAAACAGATATTATGTAACTATGTAAAGATGTCACATTTTCAAATTGATAAACGGAATACAATATAAGTTCATGCTTAAATTCTATACTATTTTTTATTCTTCCAAAAGATAATCAATCATTACTAAGCAGTATAGGAATGTGCTATACATAGAGAGTTTACACTGAGAATGTTTCAAGACAGACGGAGGAGCATATATTGAACGACTTGTTATATTTGCTGTGTGTTTTCAACCAAAAGTTGGTCAAATACCGGAAGGAGAAGAAGATTGGAAAGGGTGGGGAGAAAATTAGTAACGATATAACATTATAAACGTGTTCAGAAAATGTGTCAAAAATATGCTTTTTGCATTCCATAGCTATTGGTAAATGTATAAATTAATTAATTAATTTGAATTTTTCCTACTATATATAAAATAATATATCCAATTAATTTAAATTATAATAATTGTGATATATAAGCGGTTCTCAAACTTTGTAAATTACTGATAAAATAATATCCTTATAAGGTAAATTATATGTTTCTTCAAGCATTACTTCAATTTCAAATTTTCAACAAAATTTTTTATTTTAATTTTATATCAATTTTGATTTTAAAATTTACAGACACAAAAATACATTAACATAATTTAAATTATAGCGCAACAAATTCTCAACGGTTTATTTTCTTCAAATTTCACTGCCTTTTTAATATTTAAAGGCTTAAACTAAAATTAAAATTAAAAGTTATTTAGTATTTGAAATATGGAGGTTTTCATTTATTTTCTAGTATAGGTTTATATTACAACTTAACTTGTTCTCACAAATATTTACAAAAATCCCCTCACCTGAAAGTCGTATGTTTTCGGCTGGAAGATCGGGTAATTATCATTTTTGTCTCCGATATAAATATTTATGGCCCGAGTTCCAGTCTGTGCTGGCGTTCCATTGTCCGTACACCGGACAGTAGCTCGGGTCACCGACTGACGTTCCCGATCAAACGTCTTCTGACTTACAAGTCGAAACACCGACATTTGCTTGTTGAAGAGACCCCGATAGGACAACTTGAACTCCTCTTCAGACGACAGCCGACAGTCGAACTCGCCGTTGGTGCCGGTATCTTTGTCCTGGACGGTAAGAACCGCCACTTCCACGCCTGGATCCTCGTTTTCGTAGACGATCACTTTCCTGGGCGGATTGACGGTGATCACCGGGGCGTTGTTGTTAATATCTCGCACGGTAATTGTCACCGTGCTTTCGGCTGTCTTGGGAGGAGATCCGCCGTCCTCAGCTACCACCTGGAACTTGTACTGGTTCTTCCGGGAGTAGTCGAGCTCTTTGAGCACCCGGATTTGCCCAGTTCCTTGATCAATGGCCAGATCTTCGCGCACATCCTCTGGCGTAGAGAGGGAAAATTTGTACCTAATTTTGGAAAAGAGGCCTTCGTCTTTGTCCAAGGCTGACGGAATCATCTTTATACTACTTCCAATCGACTGGCTTTCATCGATAGTGGTGGAGTAAGCTTTGGAACTGAATACAGGGGCATTGTCGTTCTCATCTATAATCTTAACGGACAGCATAGTGCTGCCAGTGTGCAAAGGATCACTTCCATCCACAGCGATTACGGTGAGGTTGTGCCAAGACTTGACTTCGCGATCGAGGTTTTCCCGAATGATCAGTCTGGCCATTTTCCCGTTGGGTCCATCGTAATTCTCCATGAGGAAGTATCGCGTTGGCGATTGGATCGCATAGCGCACAATCCCATGTTGGCCCGAGTCTCGGTCGGTTGCCAGTGGAAACTCGGCCGTCTTGTTGATCGGAGAATTCTCCGGTATAGAAATCGTCGGCGGAAAATTCCACTTGGGCGTGTTGTCGTTGATGTCGTTGATGACAACACTGAGACTGATTAACCGACTGTCCGAAAGCATAACAACACCGGACCACCTGCACACCCTGGGGTAGTCTGCCTCTGTGCACAGATCTCGATCCGAGTCTCGATCCAGCGTTCCCTTGACCGTTAGGGAACCGCTGGGGTCTAACTTGAAGTAGGGATTGTCACCAAGGTTGAAGGTGACTTCTGAACTGGGTTTGGGGGACATTAGAGTTCGAATGTTCCCAATCAGACTTCCATATGTGGCGTCCTCGTTCACTTCGAATGTGAAGACGTTTCCGTTTCCAACTTGGCTCGAAACTGGTGCGAACCACAAACTAGCCTGAATTAGAATTATTGACGCCACTAAAGAGCCGTCCCTGAACATATTTGTAATTGTTAAGAACAGTTTCAGATCCGGTGTCATTGTTTCATCTAAGGTTCAAAGAAATTAAAGCTACTCACTATATTAATGTGTTTCTATTTAAACGAAACAGCAGTGTTTATTCGGTTGATTTTTTGTATTAATACAGTCACTGGTTATCAGAAGCATGTCGAATTGTTTTTATTTGCTAAACTGTTATATTTTATACTCCATAAAATATTGCATTCTATACAAATTCAGTAGCGTCCTCTGATTGGCTGAGGAGATCCAGCAGCTTGAGTCAATCATATGTAAATTGTCCAGGCAATCATTAATATCTGCAGTCAAGTGAATGAAATATATGACTGGATTTACGACTTATCACTGGTGACAAACGTTGTCAAATAATCCTTATGAAAAGTTAAACAATTTCCCAAAGTGGACACTGTTATACCCTCTTGAAGAAGATAAATCGTCTCCGTTATTTTAACAGTTTCCTGAGTCTGGATTCGTTCCCATATTTGAGTAGGTTTATACTTTTATATAGGAAACGATTTTGAAAATACAAACTCAAAAATCTTATTTTCACTTACGGCTTCACTGATGACTAAGCATGTTTAAGCTGAATAGGTCTAATTTTAAGAACAAGCGGATAGACAGACTTGTGTAATTATTAGAATGAAAAATTCTGTGTTAGCTTAATTTCGCAAAAAGATAATCTCTTGTCAATTAAATGTTTACTCGCATAAGAAATTAAAGTGTGTCGTGCATGATTTATAAGATTTTTCATGTTATTGAAAAAATGTAAGCACCTTTACAATATAGTGTACCTATTCTACGATTTTTATAGATAGTTAAGGTAGAATAATAATTATTATTACTCTATGTTTTATTATGCAATACCAATTAGAAGAATGTGTGATCCAAAAACGATCTGTGTTGTCTTTTCTTTAAATATTCCGGGTTGGAATATGTTAAAAACTTACCAACATACCAAGATACGTCCAAGATTAAACGTGATGATTCTATACGATAGTTTTTCGTAAATTTTATTATCACTTCGGTATATACTATATTAATTAATATTTACTAAACATTTTCACTTTATATAGGAACTTTGACAAACACTATAACTGTAAGGGATTGTTTTCATTATAAAATACGGTTAATTTGAAAGGAACAAATTTTGACATAATTTGTTAAATATGCACACCTATAAAATAGCTTTATTATCTTTTAAAAAAAAATTTCAAAAAGTTTTGTATATTCATGATAATCTTTTTATATTAAATTTCTTATATATTCAAAGTATTTTTAAAATTCATGGCGCACACTAAATGAAGAGTCATAAGCTCAATATTATATTCCGAAATTTAACAAAAATCATATTCCAAGTCATACTTCAACACTTGTTAAATTATTCCACTTACTGAATTATCAAATCGAAACAGTGGTCAACCGAGCTTCCAAAAGATACAAATATGTTTTATAGTGAGTCAGCCTCGTCCAAGTTAGCGTCCCGCATTATAAAGAGCGGAAATCTGGGCTAAGTATATTGCAAACTTTTCTTTTTGGATATATTGCGTCATCACTGGTTTCGTAAAGGTTCTTATATATAGATATAGACACGATTTGACATGGCCAACTTTAATATTATGCACATTTAATTCATAACATTGTGTTCGATTTTCATTTTCCAACCGACAAAGCAAATGGACAGTTTTACTTATAGAAACTCTGTTAAGAATTATACATTTTGATTATATCATATACTATATAGCGGGATTGTCTTAATCATAGATTGTTCTTAATTATAGGATAGTGTATATATGATTGCAATTACAATCATAGGTATATAAAATAATATCGATCTCATTAAATGAATTAATTAATGTTGATATATCATATAATAATAGTTAATATATACCTATAGAACATATTTATTCACATTCTAATAAAAGATAAGTCGCAAACAAATCTAATTTTAATTCATAATTGTATAAAGAGAAATTCTAAGATTAAAAATTGTGTATTTAAATAAATGTATTTAAATACAAATATAAAAAATCTAAGCAATTAATGTATTTAACGAGTGTTTAGGTATATACGTCATTTTAAAAATATCAATATCGATTCGTAATTTAAATATTTGTCAGGAACAAACAAATTTATAATCTCGTTAATTATAGAATATCTATGAAAAATATTTGTATACTAAATCTTTTTTCAATATATTTTCATTTAATTTGTTGGCTTTTTCTTTTGAATGACATTGTTCATGCGTTGTATAAGGGTTTAATTAACCAAATCTTGAGTAGGTCGACACTTGTGTGTTATTTTCACTTTTTCGTAGTCAAAAATATCTTATAAATAAAACTATTTTATATAGAATTTAACAAATAAAAAATAAACCAGTACATTATTTATTAGAACAGTTGTCAAATAAATAAATTGTTTTTATTATAAAAATAGGAAATTTTAATATCAAAAAATTCTGTAAGGCAAATCGCCATTTTAAAAATGCCTCATTCAATATGAAGAATATAGGTTTATTTTTAAAATTTAAAACAAGTATTTTTTAAATTAAATCTTTGCCTTAAATTTTGAATCTAAATTGTTCTTCATAATACCTATGTTTTGGAATATAACTTTTTGATGACATTTTAAACCAGTGATAATTTTTTGGTAGACTTTACAACTGCAATCATATTAAGGAGTTCGTTCATTGCTTCATCAAATGTTGATTTATAAATATCTGAAAGCACGCATAGATATCCCCATAATATAAGCATCAATAAGTTTTAACTTTTAACAATAATATCCTTTCAAAATGGATCCCAATATACCGCAAAGGTGTCTGGGTAACAAGTAAAGGTCCCGTGACACTCATAAGTAAACGAATTAGTGTTTCATCAAACGATATAATTAAGACATTGATTGAGAATAGAGATGAACTGAACTTTCCCGTCAAAGCGATTGGAAGGGGCGCTAAAACAATTGAGTTTATTACCTTCAACACCCAGGAGACATCTTACACGCGCATTTAAACAAAAAACTGTTTGAAAAAGAGATTTCAACAGAACTTTCCGACATTGTTGACGTGTCTATTTGGCCATAGAAGAGAATGTAAACTAGAAACATTGTCCACATATTTGTGGGAATCGGGGCACCAACAAATTCTGTCAAGGATGACTAAGTGTTGTATAATCTAGTTTTGGGCCGTGGCTGTGGGGCCCCGTGATAAAACTAGAATGAATTCGACGACTTTTTTTATCTTTTTAGCAACCTTTACTCATCTTGAATGACAATGAATCAATATTTGATAGGTATAACAAGTCACCCTTTAAGATGTATACTAACTATATCTAAAGTGTTACATAAACGCTTTATGAATTTGTTTTATTAAATATTTGTTTATCTTTATTTTTTGAAAAAAGGTCATTTATGTTGTTTATATTCACCAGGTTAAAGAGTTACTGTGTTAGTAAATGTGTTACTGTTTCGTACGTAAAATTAATTCTGTTTTAAAAAGTTTATCCGTTTGATAATTTGCAACGTTCTCCCTAAAAGAAAAAATGTTTTGTCTAGATGCGTCATTGCCTCCATTGGGTCTAAATTGTTACTGAATTATTGAAAATATTAAGTTCTGGTCATTTAGACGGATAGTTTTTGTTCCATTATTTTATTGAAAGTTCTAATTATCTTTTGAGGAATTTTAGATTAATGTTAATCTTAATTTTATTAAACTTTTGTCCTTCTTCAAATTTCAAATTTTCTAATTACCTCAATAATAGAGGTACAAAATAATAATTTGTTAATTCCAATAAAAAATAGAAAGATGCTTACCTCTTAAATCACAATTTGGTAGGTTTCTACGAAAAATTATAAGTTGTGCTTTAATTATATTTGAATACCAATAATTGATTTAAATAAAAAAGTTTATCCATTATCTATATAATAAGTCTGCGATAGTAATTAGTTTCTATGCAGACTTTGCACCGAAAAAGATTATAATATGTATTAATTCAAAACTTATAATTGCGCTGTTTTTTTTATACAATATAGTCGCCCCATAACAAGTTTAAATTATATAATCACATTTGCTTTTTACTGAGTTTAAAAAAATTATTATAGGCGGACTTGATCTATAAATCCAATTAGGATAAAATTCATGTCATAATATTCTCATCCAATTAAGGAAAGCCCGATTCCTCTATTTCAGCATATCCTGATAACTTTGAATTATACCGACTAACCATAAACATTATGTTGAGTGAATTTTTATTCTCAAATAAAACCAAGTCAGCCACTGCTACGTTTTGTAGCTTTTAAACTAGAGGCTTTGATGTCTGGAATAACTTACTAATTACAAATACAATGAACTGTTTTTTTATTATAGAGAATGAGCAGGAATAAAAATATTAAGAGTATCAAATTTATTATAGAACGAGGCTGTTCTCTATTATATATTGTAGCTTTTAAAAAATTAATAAGCGGAAATGTATTGTTGCTATACTTGAAAGGTCGATTTAAAAACAATTGTGATACATACAATTATACAACATTAAAACAATTGAACAATTGGTGAATCTCTTCATATCATATCATATAGCTTAAAATATTTCATTATCAAATGGGAAATACTAATTTATTTAATTTTTTTACAATTATAACGTATTGTGATTTGTATTAAAACGAATAAATTTACTATTTTTTATTCTATTGCTTTATAATATATTTCAAATTTTAATCGATTTTACTGATAAATCTATATAATATATAACCTCCCATGAATATATATTGATTATTTATTGAGAAATAAAATAGCGATATTTACCTATTTTTTACACATATGACAGAGCACTATAATATGTTTTCGTTACCAATTAATTAAATTTAATTATACAAACAATCAAAAATGTAGATTAATGGAGAATTACGAGTAATCGTAGAAAGTTGAATATTAAAGCTTTAATAAAATATTAAAACAAATGAAGCCCTTTTTATTTTTATAATTATTTTTTAAAGTTAACTTTACAACATTTTACGATATAATAAAAAAATAAACAAATATGTTATAAGTTATAAGTTATACCATCTTTTTTAATTTGTAACAAAAAAATTATATCTAGTTTTGGAAACTTGTTTCTACATAATTCTTCTTTTGCTCTCTGGATATTTAAGAATGTAAAATTAGCTATAGTATTTATTGAATCAAGAAAATATATGGTTAATTTTAATTGTATTGAAAAAATATTTAAATTATCTTGATTGATTTGTTTATTGCTAAAATAAAATGGAGAGGTTTGACCGTAATACTTAAGGCAAACATTTGAATCAATTAAACCAATCACAGAATAGCATGAAGAAATTATCAACTGAATAAAATATGCTATATCACATATAAACAATATAAGAAAAAACCTTCACATAATATATTATTATACTCGAAAATATTCATTATATGCACTTTATGATATATACATTTTTCGTACAATTTTGTTGTAGAATACAATATATCACAAAAGTGTCCATGGAGATAAGTTCTTTTGACTAATGGGAATACCGGTTAAATTGACCGGAAAACTGACTAAAGAAAAGCTGTTATATAAATTCAAATAATATATTAAATAAAAAATAATTATTTTTTAAGATATAAAATTGAATAAACTTTATTAATAAACAATTAAATTTCACAAATCTCTTGAAAATGTTCCATGACCGGATTTTTTTATATTATTTTTTTCATTAAAATTGATACTTTGTTGCAGAAAACGAATGAAAATTGTTAAAGGCATTAAAAATCCAAAGACATAACATCTCCATAAACCCATAATCCTTAATTAGAAACTATTAAACTACATTAATAGTCAAAGCTTTTTATTCCTATACTATAGTCAATTTAAATTTAATCTGGCTTAATTGTCAAGCGCGCTTTAACATTTTAGTTATTAGTCAAAAAATATTTGGTTATTTTCATTAAAGGCAACTATGAACAAATTGTATTATTTCATAAAAAGCTTCATACACCAAATGTAGTGAGTCCCGATAGAATATTTAGTTGTTGTCATAAATACTAACAAACAGATCCTTTTAGCTATATAGTTCACAATAATACACGTATTGGTTGAAATAATCCCCATTCTTGAACAATAACATATATTATGTTGACTGTAATGATCAACAGTAGGTGCCTTAACCCCCAAGATTATGACAAATATTTATTTACCAAATATTTTTCCTAGTGCAGTAATTGCGACATTATATACTTATCTGAAAATCTATTTGTTTTTGGATGCGTGCAATGCGATAATTACTAAATTGCGTTTATTTGGAAATATTTATTTCGTTCATTTTTATTCCCAAATGGGTATATGTAGGTATTGTGTGTTACAAATAATTTAGGGGAACCGTTAGGAATAAGGATTGTGTTAATATGTACATCTAAAAAATCATTTAATATGGTGTTATGGCAAATTGATTACAAATAACGTATTTAACAAAAATCTAATTCATAATGCGTGGTTGACTGAGATGCTCTATATATTTAAGAAGAGTTTAAAAAGTATTTTATTAATATCAGTTTGTTTAATTTCTGTTTTTGGAATAATTATATAATTAGAAATAAAGGTATATATTAATATACTCATTTTCCATTTTTAATGAATATGAAATTATTTTAATTCAGCTCAAATTAAAAATTACTTTTAATAATTTTACAGAATATTTCAGTTTTGTTCAGTCCCGAACTAATTATCTTCACTTTGCTTGATGTGTCCCTCCCTATACGTGGAATAATTTAATATTAAACAAAATCCAATGAAATAATAATTGTAAAAATATTAATATTAATATTAATATAATAAGAAAAAACATTTGAATAAACCTTATGAATTAAAATTATCTTTTATCTTCAAGAGTTTCACCCGCATCTGCGTGCTTATAAAATTATTTATGTAAATTGATATTTCTGGAATTATTAGAAAAGCTTTGCAACAAATATTAAAAAATTGTATTTTTTTTAGTTTTTTATTATACAATTAAAAATACAAAGCAATTCTTCTAAAAAATAAATACATATTACATTTTTATTTTATGTTTTCAATTGTGATTCAAATGTAGTGTGAAATATGTTATAGTTATCAAAAAAGGGTTAATATTTAATTAATTTTTCTGTTATTCATAACATAAGTCCATTTACTTTCAACTAGATACATAATTCTGAACCATAGTAATTTAATGCTATTTGCACTGAGCTGAGAGAGCGTTTTTTATAATTTTGAAATATATATTGTTAAAAATAAAATATAAATTTATTA
Source organism: Vannuccia rotundouncinata (assembly GCA_034780395.1). NCBI lineage: Eukaryota > Metazoa > Platyhelminthes > Proseriata > Coelogynoporidae > Vannuccia > Vannuccia rotundouncinata. The sequence goes on from JAUZNC010021633.1 coordinate 19,650, forward strand.
ATTTTAAAAGTAAAACTTTATCACACAACAAAGGATACGCAATAGTACAGTTTAATTTGTGATCAATTTTAGTACAGTTTCTATTACTTCAAAAGTAAATTTAAAAAAATAAAATTGATAAAATATTCTTTAATCAATTTTTTATTCAGATGTTGGCGATATCTTATTTATTTCCATGTAAATAATACTGTGTACTATTTAACGAAGTATATTCAGAACTTTGCTATATGCATGTTGTTTACTGTTTATTAAATGTGTACCCAATTTCATTTATTAAATTAAATTAATAAATTCAATCAAAATTTCATTTCCGTATGATTTTGAATGACTTACCTATATTATTGCAGGATTTATATTATTACCTATAGTCTGAAATCAATTTCCTTCATAATAAAAATATTTAAATATCATTAAATGAATTTGAGTATTATAAATAATATATATTACCTTTTATGGAGAGTCTTTAAACAATTTCATGATCTCTTCATTTGTATGGACCCACTTTACTATGAAATTTTATAATTTAACCAAGAAAAAAGTTATTCCATTAATATTACAATATACGCTAGCAAAGATTCTGAAATTACGGGATATTTGTTGGATCCCTCCCTATAACTCTTTCCCAAAAAACATAAATCGAGTCACGCAAAAAGGAATCAACTCTATCTGCTTTTAGTGTACTTTTGTAAGACTTTCAGGACTACGAAATCGGTACAAATTTATTGTAAGCTATTTGGAAGAAAATTAATTGGCGCCATTGTCTGTAGGAACGCCATAATAATTACACAATTGATTGAAGAAGAGTTGAGTACTCGATCCGAATACTATTTCTACCCCTGCAATTTGAGATCACTATTAAAACTACTATTTCTCGATAATTCTTCGATATTTTATTCTTTGTATGTAGAAATACAAGTTATTGTAGCTTCGTACAGTAACTTAATATTTGTAACATTTTAGCAAAATAGTTTATTCGCGTGTCTATCTGACTTTTGCATTGGCTATTCATTTAAGAAGAATTTTCACGATATAATTCTCTAATTAAACCATTTATAAATATATTTTTGTGGAAACAAAATGAAATAGGTCACGGAGGCCGTTTATGAAAGTTTGTAAGGACAACATTTTCTGCAGAATAAAATCGTATTCGCCAATATGTTTATGTATGACATAAAAGAGACAGTTTTTAGAACAGTTAAATTGTAATTAGGCTATATTTAATGCACGATTAAAATTTCATAGAAAATTATTAGAATCAAGAATTTATTTAAATATATAATTCACGATTGATGAATCTGCTAAAGTTTTTTTTATTAGGTGTAACTTCGTTTTTTGTAAATATCCTGGACAAATTAAATTTTTGTTATATTTTAATATAAATAATAACAATAATATTATGTTAGATAAAATAGTGATGTGGATTAATGAATCGCAATAATTATTATTATTTCACAAAATATAATGTTAACTCATCAAAAGAGGGGGAGGGGAGTATATTTTGTGTATTTTTGAGTATATTTACAAGTACACAGGAATAGAAATCATCAAATCTCTCTGGCCAAAGCAATAATAAATAATGTTTGATTTCTAATTGTTGCCATTCTATTATTTTTTAGTTACTTTTTTATATTTAATTAGTATTCTTACTTTTATTTACTAATTTTTAACTATTCTGATTCTCATTTTAATTTGTGTTTGTTAAAACTAAACATTTCACGATATTCGATTTTTTAAATAAATTAAATTATTGATTATAATAAATTTATTTTTAAAAAATCCATATTTTTCACAACTAACAACGGATATAATTTGATACATAGTTATTTAATAAAGATCTTTACTTTAAAATATATTTAATAAACATTAAAATTAATTTAAAAATTCTGATTCAATCCATTATTCCTTTAAATATGTATTTGTATATTGAACCAAAACGATCGTCACAAAAGTGGTCCCTTTCAGAAACGCGTAAATAATTCGGATATTAATATTTCAATGATGATGGTTTGTTCCTTTTTAATGCCTCCCATTATGTATAATTAAATCAACTGAATACTTAACTAGCAGCCGCCTAGAGAAACGATCCTAAGCAGAAACCGTCAATTCTTTCCTTGCTCTCTCGCTCCCCCATAAAAAGATGGGCTCACTGGTGTTGCCATTTATCTGTTGAAACCATAAAAGCAGACCCCAGCAGGACAGACGAGGCAGAAAAAAGAGAGAGAAGAGGGGACTGAAGCCCCAAAATTTTACGATGGATTTTATTAGGCATTTGTTTAAAAGCGACTCGGCAAAACGTATAATATACATATATCCTGCATATAATGGGTTTTCGGGGAATCTGCAAATTCAATATGGAAACCTCTGCGATATGCCATGCCATGGAAAAGAACGATAGGAATATATTATTACACCGTGTGTTCCAATAATATATCACTAATAGGCTGTTGGGAAATTTGAGTAAAAATAATTATGATAAAAATGATCTAGTTACTGGTATCTGGGGGATAAAAGCGTCCCGTTATTGGGGTAGATGAGTTTAGTCCTAGTTCAGAATAAAAAATATAACGTTAAGATGAAGATAAGTATAATATATATAGCAAATTGGGTATAAGTTAAATATATATATACATATTCATGGCTAAAATGTCTAAATCTGGTTTCAAATTTAAATTTGTTTGGATTAATATGTATAAATCCTGTTTAGACATGTAATTGGTTATGACGATAGTCTATTAGATATATTATACGATATAAAGTATTTAATAATATAATGTAATTAGCGCTATATAGACTTTTGCAATTTACTTTTGAGTTAGTTTTAAACGAAATTAACTTTGATCTAGAATAATGTTTTTTAATTATAAAAAAATAGTAATAAATTATTTTTTAAATTTATGAAAAGCAACTCCAAAATATGCGACCATGTCCTGCATAATTTATCTGGTATATTTATTAAAAACAGCCTTCAGTGTTATTCTTATTTCTACTACATTTAGATATTTAATATATTTAAAAGTCTGATAGACATGCTTTTCATTATATTATATATGTGAGGGATTTTTAAATTTTTCATGAAAGGAAAATCAATACGTAATTAATATAAACATCTTTTTATAAATAATAAAATTGATATTTTATAATTTCATTTTCCACGTTACAGATTATTTTCGATTGAATATTTAATATGTGTTCTAAACTATGTTAATCTAATTTATTAAACTAAATGAACATTTTCCGTTTTCAACTGAATAGTATTTTCTGTGTATGTTAAAAATCATGATAAATATTTTGAACTTCACCTAATTTTATTATAATATATTTCTAATTCATTAGCGTAAAGAAATGGAACTTAACATGAGAAAAAAAC
>JAUZNC010021644.1:2995-17459 GCA_034780395.1 Vannuccia rotundouncinata
TTTTTTTGAGTTTACTAACATAAAATGAAAAATCCCCTATAGGCATCTTTGAAGGGTAAGAAGGTTAGGGTATGCATATTTTAAAATTTTTTTGAGTTTATTTTTATTTAAAAAATAAAGGTGAAAAGTTTTTATGGGTCGTTTGAAACCAACAACTCTCCACTGCATGCACATGCATTTATGTATGTATCTGATGACTAATAATGCCAGTCTGCATTCTATGTAGCCTAGCAAGGATATATCTGGAATACATTATGCACTTAACCCTATTTTCACTAGTTAAATTTGTGTAATATTGACAAATAAGCAGAATAAAATTGTCACTGAATGCCAGTCTGCATTCTATTTAGCCTAGCAAGGATATATCTGGAGTACATTATGCACCCAACCATAATTTCACTAGTTAAATTTGAGTAATATTGATAAATATCCAGAATACAATTGTCATGGAATGCAGTCTAGTAATAGTGTTTTCTATACATACTATACAGCAAGTCTTTTTATCACAATTACATGCCAACCCTGAATATGTATAGTATATTATTTGATTGTTTTAGGGATGAAGGTACAAAAATAATTAACATGGTTAGGTTAGTGTTCCCACACTTCTGAAAAACCTGGAAAAGTCAGAATTTTAAAATGGTCAGAAAAAATCTTTAAAAGTCAAGGAAATTTGGTCATTTTAGGTGATTTATAAAAAAGGTTAGGTAATTTTTGTCAAGTTTTATGATTTACAGAAAAGGTAGCATATTTTATATAATACTTATATTTAATTTTTTTGTATAAACTTACATACTTAGATTTATCTCTTCCAAAAAATAATAATTACAGAAATAGATTTTATTTTTATATAAAATGAGGCTATATTGATTTACTATTGGTTAGCTATCAATGGGGGATTATATTAATTTCTATGGCTACCAATCCATGTATTTTAATCACATCATGAATAAGGTCAGCAACATGGGATCTATATCTTTAAAATTATACTACATTTTTAATTCCAGAGTTGCCAGGTAATAAATAGTTACTGTTCACAGTGGGAGGATGCTACCCTGTATTTACTTTTTGCAGATTAGTTAGCCCCAGCTAAAGATGATACCAACACATTTATATGTCTTTAATTCCTTATTAATAACTTTATATGGTCATGCTGAGCCAGGACAAAAACACAAGAAATTTGTTAGTCTACAGGTAGGACTCAATCTCCAATTCAATTAGTTCAATGTTCTCAGTCATCTGCACCATCTACTCTACCATCTAAGTCATTTGGTTATCAATCATCTATGCTTAAATTTGCTGCTCTTGCAGAGGTGACAACAACAAAAATCATCTAGTGCATGCAATGTTTTCTGACAGTTGTGTAGCAGACAAATTTTAGCTTGGTCCAGACTAATGACTTACATTATTTCATATAGATTAGTCCATTTTTCCAAACTACTCATTACTAAAAGCTTGACACAACCTTCATCCCTAACTTTGTTTTATTCTTTGATGCATTTAATAAGGTGATTGAAAAAGGGCAGTTTGATGTTCATGTCTTTTTTGGAATCACTATAAATATGAAGTTGCACAACCTTATTCTATGTCCTTTTTAAAATTAAATAATCAGTAGTTGCAATTACATATTATTTACTTTACAAAAAATCCATATTTGGACTGAAATTTTTTTGAAAATGTCTGGAAAAGTCATGAATTAATAAGTTACATCATCAAGTAATTTAAAAGCCCCAAATTGTCCATGTTTTGCATTTGACTAACCAGATAAAAAAGGATGCCTTTATAAATACTAAAATGAAAAGCAATAGTATTTTTTTAAATACAGTAATATACATGGTGCTGTACAGGCATAGGAATTTTTACTATGGCAATTATTGCTAAAATCTTTGGTGTGTAGGACCCAATTATCTATATATAAATAGGATTGGCCTAAAATTTTAGGCAAGCAATTTTATTATTAATTTTTTAATGATATTTTTTTACATTTGTAATGAAACACAACCTATAAAAGCGAATTTTTCACAGTTAAAATGTATGAATATTTTTAAAGCTGTGGAATTCTTTTTTTAAATGGGACACCTTTTATAATGGGGTACAATTTGATGTGAAAAGTCAGAATTGATAGAGTAAAATTTAAAAAAAACAGAAAACCTAAAAGTTGATCTCAAACCTTTAAAAAAATTGTTAAAAGCATGAGAGCCCTGCTAATTTGTCCCATATATATTACTGCCTTTTAATTCTACCATGCCAAATTATATGCAATACATAAACTACCTTTTATTTGAAATTACTTCCTATTTTAACTCCTATTTCCAGTTTTCAAACCTTTTCGGAACAGTTTATAAAAAGGGAAATTTGCTGTTTTCCAATAATGGACACAATTTACTGAGTCCTGTTGGAAATAAGGTGACATCATATGACCTTCACAAGTGAGTTTAGATGATTATGTTACATAATATTTTATTGATAATTATTTACTTTAATACCATATTTATTCTTGTATTTTATTTTCAGTGATTGTAGTCAAACTCTTCCTTTCAACAGTTCTTATGACATCACCCATATTGCTGTATCACCAACTGCTGCTCTATTAATTGCCATCAATGAGGGTATTACATCAGCTTTTATTTATTAGTTCAAAATTTATAAATATAGTAGCAGTGATTTTTTTGTTTCTATTATTTCAATGTGATTAATAGATATTGCAGTACCTACCTGATTTTAAATCAGCTTGATTTATTTAATATCCAAAATCATTTTTCTAAAAATCAGAAAATTTTATATCAGTGGTGCAGATATATGTATATTAGTAAAAGAAAAGTACAAACATGACATGATCTGTAAAAGATAAATGGATGCAACATAAATATAATAATGCAATAGAATGTAATATTTGAGTGTACTTAAGAAACACAAAACAACACACTTGATTTCTGGATTATTAATATTTCCAGAAAATTATTGATGCTATATGGTAATTATAATAACCTCTAATCCCAATAACTATATATAGGTTTTAAAAGTTGAAGGAAACAGCTGTGTTTCTTGTTGTTCAAATTTATTCTATTTTACCAAAGTACATAGTTTTAAACAAAACATGAACATATAAGTAACAAAAAACTAACAATTTTCCAGCTAACTGAAGTAAACAATATAGAAGTTTTTACATACAATATCATTTAAATGATATATACATCAATATAAAATGTTCAAAACTATATAACCAGCATCAGTCTCATCAAAATTCATATAACATGTTATACAATAAATATATAAAATCTCCAAAATCATGTTTAAGAATGTACAGTACAGTATAAAGTCTCAAGTATGTACATATAATGAAATGTGAAAAAATACTATGATCAAATAAATGTACCCTAAATAAACAAGTAATAACAAACTTGAACAAAGGCAAACATCATCATATAGTACTAAAATTATTCATAGTAAAATTCTTCACCAGTGCATTAATGATAAATACTTAATCTAGAAAAAAATCAAATGCAAAAATTATCATAGAAATATATACTAAAATTAAAACCAAAAAATGTCATAATTAATACTACCAACCATCGAAATCAAACAACTAAATGCCAATATTGTCTGAGTTCTAAAATAGGAAGTTTGTTTTATATAACGAAATATAAATATGTTTAAATTGTATGCATATGTACACAAGATCAATAGGATTAACAACTTTGGTGATTGATTGATGACTGTCCTTCTGCCGGTAAGGCTCAATGTCAACACTTCATCCGCATGGCAAGCTCCATCCTCACCACGAAACAGGTTTTCCACCTTGACAACCTTCTATTGAAGACGCAGAAATCAGCAATCCTCGACCAGTACCACTTCTCCTTCAGATACACTCTTGGAACCAGTAGAGTGTAGTGACACTTGATGGTTTTCTTAAGGATTTTGCACATATTCCTTTTTCCAGGAATTCCAGAATCCGTTTCACATTCTTCGAAGGACACTACCAGATTTGGAGGATTACTCTCTGGAGGTTTGGATTGCAGAATATTGGTCCATGCGGCAGGTGCTGTGAGAGATCGACCAATGAAAAATGCACGGGAGTCAACACTTCTCAGTATCATCAGAACTTGAAACATACCTCAGCGGGCAAAATTAACACATGCTTCCACTTCATATAAATAAGTGGTCAATGCAGTTTGTGTAAGAGCAGATTTTCCAACAATTTTATAGAAAGTTGATTTGACATTTTCTAAAAACCCACCAAACCAAGGAGCTCTTTCAAGGATAAACTTTCAAAACAGAGCTGTCCTTTTCCAAAGCCTTCAAAAAATTCAACTCATTGAACTCCCCTGCTACTTGCTTGAATGTCTTTGCATTATCTGACACAATTAATGATGCTGTACCTCTTCTAGCAATAAAATTCGTGAGACACAAACACAACTAGTAGCAGTCAAATTTCTCAGAAATTCAATATGAATTGTCCTAGTCGAACCACATGTGAACAAGCAAATATATTCATTTGATCAGGCACTTGATTGTACTCTCTATGAGGGCAAATCTGAAATTGGTCGTAACTTGTATGGATTTCTCTGAACTTTCAAACATGTGACAAAGCCAGCTATTACTTTGGGTCCTGCCATTTTGTCACCCAAAATTTCTCTCTAAACTGAACAAGAGTAGCTGAAACACCTTAAGTGTCCAATATCAAAATGAGCCTTTCTCATCAAAAGCAAAGCTAAAGTGGACTTATTGGACAACAATGGAAACATATTACATAATAACTCAGGATCCACAGCTTCCGATAACCTACCATTTATGAGAACAATGTCACCACTCAAAACTGGATTCAAATTTTTGTAATCTTTATTCACTGTACCAGCTTTCAAGGTATGCATCAAATCTTTAAAATATTGATTTTGACTATGCTTCACAGTCACAGCACATATCTCAGCTTTAATAATATGTGCTGGAGTTAACCCAAAAATATCTGTATGATTTGTTATCAATAAAAATCAAAACATAGGCCAATACTCAAATTCAGCTGAATGTCTAGTTTGAACATAAATGGTTGCTGAAATTGCTTTTGCAGAAGCATCTGAAAACCCATGAAGAATGAAATGAAATTGACATTATGTATAAAAGAAATATATCTTGGGAAGACCATATCTTTATAATTCCATGATTTCACAAGTTGCCTGGAAAGTGGATCATCCCAATCCAATTTGAGTTTGTGTGCTTCTTAATTGATCAACTCCAGGTTAACTGTGATGCACGATAATAAGCCCAATAGATCATAGATACTAGCCCCCATGACAACAACCTCTGTTTTAGTAGGATTCAAAACATGAACAATATTACCTGTTAGCCTAATTTTATCCAAATATGTATTCCAGTGTATACCCAAGACTTTGCAGTCACCAGAAGTGGTATCAAAATCTTCCTTGTTCAAAACATCTAAGACCTCAGCACTGTTTGACATCCACTTGTGACACTGAAATGAAGTTAACATAAGACAAGTTTGTACTTCTGAAGCGTCTTGAATGGATTCGTTCTCAGAATCTGCTCCATATATTATGTCATCTACATAGAAAAAATTGGAAATCTTTTCACCATAAATGTACTGCGACAAGAAATGTGAAAAATGAAGTGTTAGAACAGCATTAAGAAGAAAGAGACTTGACCGAAGACCAAACATAATTCCGCAAAACGTATACCAACATACTTCTTGAGACTACAAATCCTTTATCCAAATAAATGTTGAAATTTGGGTTGAACAACAATTTGCAGAAATTCTTTTACAAGATCAGTATTGACAAATCATAAACAACAAATTTGTTCCTTTAAAACGACAATCATTCAATGACAAACCATCATAAACCATACGGATCTTAGTGGTTGCAGCCTGACTCCTTATAACTGGATGATGTAGCAAGAAATGTTCTTTATTAGAACTATATAGAGTGTCCAATTTGACAATGTTAATATGTAATTGTTCCATGACAATTGAATGATAATCAGATAAATGTCATTTTTGTTTAATTTCCGCAAAAGTCTTTTGAATCTTATGAAAGACTGCTCTTTGTTAGAATGTAGATTATCAATCATGTCATTTACAGGAAGTGGAACTGGGTATCTCCCATTTTCCAGCTGTATTTTATCTTGTACATTATCATTTTCTGAACCACTAAGTCGTAGAGACTCCATAGACCAAAATTTGTCTATGTCCTGATTTACAGCTAAAAAATGTGGCTGATTTATTTTTAAAAATATTACAATATTCATCCAAGTTAATGGGTCCAGAAGTTATCCATCCAAGTATGGATTTTGTAGCAACAGGATTTTTTCCAGTTCTGGTTTCTGGAAATACAAGTAGTAATTCTTAGTAATGATGAGCACTAATATCAATTTTCAAGGAATATCATTGGATATATTGGATTGTTCCAAACAAGATATATGGCAAATCTGTTTGATGTGATCATAAGGTATGTTATTTACAGATTTAGTTATTGCCTCTTTGACAATAACTGGACTTGAAATAGGCGAAGAATTTTGACCTTTGCCTTGAATAGCAATATTGACCTTGTCCAAGGTTCTATTTTTAATTTCACTACTACCGAAAACAGAAATATCTAATTTTTTGGCTATCTGTATTGCTGTATATTTTTTTTAAAAAAAAGATCAATAGCAACTTCATAAATGTCACCTGAAGGCTGCAACCAAAACCACCAACAACAAGAAACAGTTATAACTCGTGAGTTACAAACCTCCAGGGCAACATATAGTAACATCTAATCCCAATCACTATATATGGGCTAAAAAAAGCGGAAGGAAACAGTTGTTTCTCAATCAAATTTATTCTATTTTACCAAAGTACATAAACATATACAAAAAACTAACAATTTTCCAACTAATTACCGAAGTATTGACAGTAGTGATGGCATTAATTTTTTTAATTCTAAACTACTGAATGAAATTTTTTTACTTATTATTATTAAAAATATATATTGAAATCAGAAATATCTGGATTCGCCCCTTACTTTTAAATTGTTAATATTTTATCATTTTATGAGATGAATGATCTGTGCAGATCTGTACATAAGGTTCAGATAACCATGTTTGATTTAGAGATGGAATTTAAGCTCTTGGTCCTGCTAACCTGCTCTTTTCACACAATTACTCTCATACAGAAGGGGAAGCGTATTTGTGTTCTTTATCTACCGGAGCAGTTATCTGTCAACACCATTTCCACTGTCCAGTTACTGCACTCTCATTTAGCCCAGACGGAAAGTAAGTGTCATAAGTATAGTCTTCGTATTTTATAGAAAGTGGACCAAATATATAATTTATAAATCACAAAATTGTTTTCTTCCTCTAGAATGTTTGCTGTGGCTAAATCTAACTTAGTTCTTGTCTATTTCGCTCCTGGAATGGACCGACAATTCAACCAGTTTCTGCTACACAGGGTTTTCTACGGTGCCTCTGACGACGTCATGTGGATCGATTGGACCACCGACTCCAAGTGAGATTGTTTAAAATTTCATTTCTGTGAGAAGCATCTTGTGATGATTCTAACTTTATTCACGTTTAGGGCCTTTCTTGCTGGTGGAAAAGACTCCAACAGTCGGGTCTATGCAGCCAATAAATCATCAAATCTGGTAGTCTATTCTTTGGGCGGCCATTCTGATGCTGTCATTGGTTGCTTTTTCGCACGTTCCTCTCTCGATGTTTACAGTATTAGTGAAAATGGGCAGGTGTGTCACTGGGAGTGTGATACCCCTTTGGATGGTCTTTTGCCTTGGGTGGAGAAGGTTGCTGTAGAGGAAGAGGAGGGGAGCGATGAGGAGGAAGGTCAGAGGAGTATCAAACGAATGCGAACAGGTATTATATTATTAATTGGACTTTTTTAAAAATAAGAAATCTAATTTATCAATTATTTGAGATAGAACACTCACTCAGTCATATTAGATATTATACAGTTATACATTTAAGAAGCATTTCATTTTCAAGATTAGCATTCTACCGCTTTTTATGACAATTGAATTTAGTTGAGTCTTCTATTTTTTCCTAGTAAATGATATTTTAGATGCTTTAGGTGTTACTTGTGTGAATTTTTTCACGAATATAGAGAGCCCAAGATGTTTTCTGTTAGATATGTTGCATAAATTGAATAAAAAATTGGTAGTTCAAATTTAAAAAAATATTTTTGTATTCAAAAAAGTTCCATAAATCATTTGAGATTTTGATGTAAATTCATCGTGTTAATTACAAATAATTATAGCTGGTTGATTATCACAAAATATAAGCCATTCAGTGCCTTACATTTTTATATTAGTAATTTGTATGTTTAAAATAAGCACTATTGCACATTTACATACTTATTGTTCATTATTGGAGCACCGCTTTAGCACCATTGCAACCACCTAGACAATGCGCTTGTATTTCAAATATAAGTGGTTCAGAATACAAGCAGAAGAAATCCTAAAAATGAAGAAAAAAATTTGTCACATGTTGTTTGGGTGTCCCGACTGCATAATATAATACTCTTGATTGATTATGTCATTGAACATACATACCTATAAGGATTTCTGAACAGTTTTCCATTTCATGATAAGAATAAAAACATAAATGTTGTTATTTTTAACATTTCGAAAAATTGTAGATTTGGAGTGATGGAACCTCTCTCATGATCGTCTCAATTCGTCTACGATAGTAAATTTTTCGCGAAGTGTAATGAAATTTAATTTTAAGGAAGTCACGAGATTATACTATACTCAAATTGTTCAATAAAAAATGTCAGTGAAAATTGAAGAAGGGGACGTGTCGACTGTGCCGATTTTTTTCATTACTTTTAATATTCATTGTATATGTTTACTTTCATTATTTCATTATGAGATGGTCTGTCAAATGTTCATACATCAATATTGTGCTAATTTTTGTTCTCTTAAGATCAAGAAGAGGCTGAAAAAATCCTGGATCAAGCAAAAAGTAAAATCCTTTACAAAAAAATTAAAAGGTATGTTTAATAAGTGTTTGTATTGTTTAGTCAGTTTAGCTTACAATGACCCAAACCTCGAGCAAAATAGTACAGAGCTGATTTTTTGCACAGTAATACTTTATTTCCCCAAAAACTCTGACATTGCAAAAGTACATTTGTGGTAAAAAGGTCATTCGTACGTGGTGTAAAATTTATAAGGGCATTTTTTTCAATGTAAACAAATTCGTATATAATTGATTTTAAGTAGACTTGACAATTAAGTAATCATCTTAATTTTCAAAAATTGTCTTATTTAGATTGGGCATTTTATAAAGATAATATAAAGATTAGACTTTTAAAGGTTGTGCTTCTCTATATATATAAATATGAGCAACTTTTAGTATGATGTTCCTGTTGTTTTTCCAAGGTTCCACTACTGCGATACCGCAACCGAAGAGAGACTGAAATCGCGTGTGACTAGTGTTAACTTTCACAAGGCTACTGATCTACTTATATCAGGATTAAGTGACGGCTCCTTCATCCTCCACATGATGCCTGACTTCACTCCTGTGCATTCCCTAAAGTAAATTTATCCAACTTGTGTCTATTTATATATCCATTTTGATCATATTTGTATTAATTTCGCATAGCTTAGTGAATTGTTCTCTATTCCTGCTCCTCAAATAGTATCTCGGACTCCTCCGTCACTTCAGTCTGCTTCAACAAGTCTGGAAACTGGGCTGCTATCGGATGCGCTGAGCGTGGCCAGCTGGTCGTGTGGGAATGGCAGTCGAAGTCATTTATTAGGAAAGCCGAATCGCACTTTAACGGAATGACATGTTTATCCTTTAGTCCGGATGGTCGTCTGATGGCAAGCGGTGGTGTTGACGCTAAGGTTAAGTTATGGCAGGTTCGCTCGGGCACCAGTTTTGTAACTTTCAAGGAGCACACAGCTGGAGTCACTGCCATTGCGTTCCCGGTCCTCAAACCCCAGATGCTAGTCTCTGCGTCTCTGGATGGAACTGTGAGAGCTTTTGATCTGCACAGGTATTGAATTCTCCGAAATGTTTCAATAATTGTTTGTTGCTCATGACATACTAATTTTTTAGATATCGAAACTTCCGAACCCTGACAACGCCCCGTCCATCTCAGTTCTCTTGTGTAACTATTGAGGCTCAAGGAGACCTCGTGGCAGCAGGTTGCATAACAACATTTGAGGCTCATGTCTGGTCTGTACAGACTCGTCAACTATTGGTTAGTCTAGCCGGACACACTGGACCAATCAGCGGACTCCACTTCAGTCCAAGTACTTCCTCTGCTCAGTTGGCCACTGCTAGTTGGGATGGAAATCTCCGTTTGTGGGATTTTTTGGATAGTCGAGATGCTAAGGATGTTATCACGCTCAATTCTGATGGTAGCGTGATAATCTTTCAATTTCCAATAGAAAATAATACTTTTATATAATTTTTGTTGTTTATTTTAAAATGTATTCAAATCGAATTTTTTTTACTCAGACTTTGTTTTTGTTTTTTAGACAATTTGATTTATTTGTCTTACATACTACTTAACAGTAATATTACAATAATATTTTGTATTTGTTTTCAAAATATTTTTCGAGATGATTTCGTGTATCCAAGTGTTATAATATTATCTAATCAGTAACCATTTGCTCCTTTAACACAGCTCTGGCAGTTGCTTATCGACCAGACGGAAAGCAAGTGGCAGTGGCTCTACTGAACAGTCACATCCTATTCTTTGATGCTATTACAGCGGATCAAGTTTTCTCTATTGAAGGTCATCATGACCTTGGTTACACCAAACCAGAAGGAGAGAAAATATCATCCAAAAAGGCTTCAGAGTCTAAGTACGTAGCCGTCGCAAATATACGTTCAAGCAACTAACAAATGGTTAAATCTGTCTTAGAGTATTGCTTTTATGTGCTCAGTTGTTTTACTTGGAGCATTGTAGCCTCCAGACATTTTTAATAACGAATGTTCTTGTGTTCCCACCTGCAGATGTTTCCAGTCAATTTCCTACTCCGCGGATGGTCGATTTCTTCTAGCGGCCGGCAATTCTAAGTTCATCTGTTTGTACTCAGTTGAAGACCAATTTTTGGTCAAGAGGTTCGAAGTCACCTGTAATCAAAGTCTCGACGGAGTTCAGGAAATGCATGACCGACGAAAAATGACGGAATGGGGCAGTATGGACCTGATCGATATTGGTCAAGGTGGTGACGGCAAAAAAGTTGCTCTTCCTGGTGTTCGAAGTGGAGAATTCAGTCGTCGACATTGGAGGCCTGAAGTTAGAGTTTCCAATATTCAGTTTTCGCCTTCAGGTTAGGATACAATTGTCTGTTAACTTAAGTCTACTGCAATATCACCCCACTGCTGAATACACAGCGGCTTCAAATGTCGTTGTGTATTTTTGGCTATCAATTTTGTCGGGAATAGAGAACCAAATTTGTGGTTTGTTGAACACATTAAGGAGGATTTCATATTTGGAGTGGAGAGGTTTTACTTTTTAGTACTCCGTTTCCTTCTCTCTGAATTGATTGATTTCTGTTTGCGTCATAGATAACCATAGATGTCGCGTGCGAGGGTGCTTCTGATAGTTTCCCGGTGGCACTCGCTAGCGTGACGACATTTCATTACTCATTTTATAAGTTGTTTTTTGGCTAAAATATTCACAATTACCGGAATCGATTTATCTGGTGCAGTGATTTTTTTAATTTAAGCTTGCTCAGTATTGTTTCAATTATAATTGCCTTGTAGGACAAAGTTTTGCAGCTACGACAACAGAGGGTCTACTGGTCTACTCAGTTGAGTCTGGTCTTGTGTTCGACCCATCTGGCGTGGACGAGACGGTTACTCCAGACAATATCCGCTCTTTGGTGGCCGGTGGTGAGAGTGGCCCGGCTTTAGAAATGGCTCTTCGTCTAGGTCAAAGTTCGCTCATAGAAGAAGTTATCGAAACCATCTCCGTCCGACAAGGTAAAACACTCTCTTCCACTCCAACGAAATTTCTATTAACTGATGGTCCTTTAGTTTTTGCTTTTTTCTTAGTTGAAAGAGTATCAACCTTTTTATTTCTTCCTGTTCCAGTGGACTATCTTTCACGACATCTCTCCATGGAAACGGCTTTGGCATTGATTCGCTTCCTGAGCCATCAGTTAGAGAACTCTCGTCATTTGGAGTTTTATCTCACCTGGATGGACTGTCTACTCTTTGTATTAGCACCTCGACTACGCCAGGAGCGGAGTATGGAGTGGCAGGCGGCATTGGTGCACTTGGAGAGACCTTTCCGTAAAGCCAAGGAGCATTTTAACTCGCGGTATATACTTAACCTAACTGGTTTACCCAAAAATGATATAATTTACATGTATTCGGAATCATTGTCGAATTGGATACTCCGAATAAGAGCGAGACGTCAATTCCTAAATAAGAACCGCATTGTAAACATTCTAAGCCCATTAGTACTAGCTGTTGTTTTTGAATATATTTATAACTTTTGACCCCTATTTTTATTTTGCCTCGTCGGTTTAAATATCTTGGCTATACGGGCCTTCCCTGTAAATAATAATAATATAGCAGTTTGAAAGCTCGTATTTTAACATAGACATTAGATTTAAAATGTAATCTTCACGTTGCAAGTGAAGAGATACAAATTGAAAAGCGAAAACTTAACGTTTTATTACATTAAATATAATTAAACATTGAGTTTTCGCTTTTTAATTTCGCTTTTCAAAATTTTATAACTATTGTATCAGTCTACTCCGGCTAATCGGAACAGGTAAAATACCAGCATTTTCATTCCGATTAAACGAAAACCGAATTGTATTAGTATAATTTGAAATTACGATTTTTAATTAATATCCAAACATAATTATTAGACAATCTACTTTTTTCAGAACAACTTTTAAATATTAATTACATTGATTAAACTATAGACATTTTGTATTTAAACTTAATAAATCTATGATTGATGCAAGCCTTTAGCGGTCTCATTGATTATGAAATGACACTACGCGATGGTGCCAATCCCCAATATACAATATAAAATGTGGACTGTGATTTGCATAGTAGTACACACAATGGGGTCAGTCCCCATTATAAATAGGTGATGCAAACACGATGATGCAATTAGCTAGCCAGTTTTATATTCTCACTCTATACATGTCAATAATTGGCATTGTTTATGTAGCTTTAGATTACAGAAAATAATGTCTTTGGATATATTTATAATCCCCAAATGAAGATAGGAATGTATAATACTGTGTAGATAAATTATTCCGATTAGTTAATGTAAAATGCATCGTAGGTATAAGGACCGTTCGGTTAATTCTGTTCACAATTCACATAAGCCTGTGTTCCGATTAGACATTTTTTAAATAGTGCATTAATAGGCAAAACATTAAGGGATTCGATTTGTTCTGATTAGCCAGTACTTTCGATTTGCTGGAGTAGACTGTACATCATTTATATATTTCCATTTTATCTTTAATTTCTACAAATTAGTTTAAATTATTACGAAATAAATTTGTCCCTACAATTTCAATAATCGGCGTTAATTAGGAAACAAACAATTAATGATTAACTTTCAATAACTTTGTTTTACACGAATTATTATTACATTTTATTAATTTAAGTGTTTAATCATTTTATTTTAACGAATATAAGAGAGTATATTAACATAGTTATGTGTACTAATCTTCAAACAATAATCCGGCAAAAAAGGTAATTCTAGGCATATGATACCAGAGACGGTGCCGTGTATAATATAGCGATTTTTCAATTTTTTAGTATATTAGAGCCTGATTAATTTTAGTAGTATTATTATACTTATCGTAAATTATTTCACTTTTGCTTCGAAATATCACATGTTTTTTATATCGCATGATATGGGATTAAACAGATTAAGTTTGAAGCCATCTAGTGATAATATACCACCTCTTATAGAAAGCGGTACTTTCCGTAAATGGTATAAAAATTTGATTCCAAACACGTCATCTATTTTAATAATTATTCTATAATAAAATCAATATTATTTTATTAAAAATGTTGACAAATTTATCGACATCGATTGTTTATCCGGCAGTCTTAGATATAATAGACTGGTTAATCCATTGATCATTGATATCGTAATTATATTTATATAGATCCGTAAATACCTAATTAAATTTTGTCTGAAATAGAAGAGGACAAAATGGTGAAATCTTGTTCGGTCCATAATTTTACAAATAGAACTGAAGTCGACCAAATCGGTAAATTTATCTTTGTATATTTATTCTAAATTCTTTTAATTTTATATATATTATGAGTCTTTATTGTCGTACCTATATTATGCTATATCTCAGTTTTATTCATATACATTTAGATATGAATATCTTTTAAAAAATGAGATAGAAGAGATATATCTCAACTTTATTCATGCGGCCTATTATTTGTTTTCAGGAGAATCCTTCTTTTTCTTTATTTTATTTAATCCGTTTGCTTCTGATTTGCACTTTTTTATATC